>JADDOH010004010.1:0-49877 GCA_016648135.1 Agrypnia vestita | reverse complement strand
GATATGCACTATCAAAATTTGCATTTTTTTTCAATATTTCTTATTTTTTGCAAAAAGTTTAACTATTATCACACGATAAATTCATTTGTTTCAATACAACAATAAATAAAATGACAAGAATATGTTAATTTTTTTTTTAATTTTTGTAAGGTTTTTATCATTTTATTGCACTTGTTTTGAAGCGAATGAATTTTTCACAATCGATTTTAGTTACTGTTATGAAATTTAAACTTTTTGCAAAAATTATGTCAGAAATGTTGAAAAAAATGCAAACATTGTTAAAGGTAGGTATATAACAATTGATAACAATATGATATAATAAACTATAACTTTTGATGTAGGTCATGGTTGCTTGAATATTTTCGACTCATTATCAAGGCAGAATTCCAACTGTAAGATTTTTGCTACTAGCTATGAGACACCATGTATATGTATAGTATAGTATTTGCGGGTCGAGGATATGCGGTGGTGGCAGCATTGATTGCGTTTCACGCTGGCATTTGCGTGGCTGAGGTTCACACCCTATTTTCAGCCGTGAATTCGAATGAAATTACGGATGTCACAGGAAGTTACGGACAGACATACAGACAATAAATTATTATCTTTGATTATGTTACTATAAAGTTATTCTGCTATTATTAAAGAAGATTATATATATTATATTACTTAGATTTTATAGTAAGAAACAAATAAATTATCTTAATTTTCTAATCTGTACAGTAGTGGTTATGTTTCTGTATTCCCCGTGGTTGAATAAAATGCATTTAAAATTTATAGAAACTGCGTCATGAGATTGTCTATAACAGATACTATATCTATCAAAATCTACCCAAAACTATCACTGCTTGGTCAGGTTTTGAGTTATTCAGCATCTGTAAAATAATTTGATGGAAATGTCTGGAAGGTTTACGAGATTCTTGAGATTCGACTTAATGTTCCGAATCACAGTAGCGCCCTCGCTGGCTGTGGAATCCATTGCCATAGAGTCGTTCCACCGAGTCACGTCACAGAATTATTAACGTGCCTTGCCAGCAGATTTAATTAATGGAGTAATTTTGATCCTCGCTCGGGTCAGCTTGTTCAAGTGATTTCATTTCGCCCGACCTCTCAAATCGACCGGGTTAATGTTTTACTTCGGACATCCGAAAACTTTGCGCCCGGCCGGGGGCCAAAATGATCTTAATCGTCAAATTAAAACGATATGTTTGGGGGAACGATGTATACCTTCAGGACTCGTAAGAAAATATAATCATTTTCAAAAGAGTAAATATGCTCCACATTTGATAATGATGAGTTTCAACAAATATATCGGAAATTAACTAAAAATAATGCAATGACACAATCCTACAATATTCCCTTAATTCAATTTTTTTAGAAATAAACTAATAAGCTAAAATACCGATTATACGAAAGACCGTATTCGGTGACAGTTGGGTAATACGCCCTTTCGAAAATAGTATTATCAAACACATTATTATGGAAGGACCACATGTAAGCAAACGTCGTAATAAATCATAGGTCAAGTCATTAAAACACTTTTTTTGTCAGATACTGAAGCAATTATAATATTTTCCCACATTAAAGATACACTCAATATTACTTATTACAGCCATGAAACAAAAGTATGACAAAAAACATACGCAAAACATACCAACGAAATTTTTTTCACCAGTATATCCAAATTGCGTGCGAACTCGCTCAAACATAAATGGCGTACTGACGAGAAGCTAATTTCACAGTTTAAACTAAATATTGTTATATTTGAGTCTGTAAATGGGGTGTACACCACTTTTTGGTGACGGCTTCTCCCCAAACGTCTAACTATTTTCTCTCTCCATTGTTATTCACTGCTATGTATGTATGAATCAACTGAATTTGACGATTTCATTAGTCCAGTTTGTTGCAGGGCAGATTCTTGTACCTACTTCCGCGGGTATCACTGGATGACTGCACTCTTCCAGCGATTGTCCGACCGTCGAGCGATGCGGCCCGCTCATTGCCATTTAATTTTATCATCTACTCTTATATGCTCATATACAGGACGTAACTGAGCTAGTCCACAATCCCTTACGGGTAATTTCCTGCTAAAATTATGAGTCGAAAATGTTCAAGCGAAAATATCCTAAAATCAAAAGTTATTTATTATAAACAATTTCAATTTTTTCTTTCAAATTTTCTGTGTTAGTTTAAAATTTAAAAATAGAGGGTGTAATATTTTCTACTCGTGTACTATATTTTTATATCATTTGACAATTATTTAAATTCTAGTCAATTTTCTATGACTTATTAACTTTAAGATTTTATATTCTTAAAATAAAACCAATTCGTACACTTTGCAATGCTCGGGTTACATTTTGTGAAATTAATTAATTATTTAAATATATTCTGCGAGGTGGTTCAAGTCACAAAGTTACCCCTTATTGCTTAATTTTTGATGATCTTTTACGTATGGTGTGATTCTTAATCTTATCCAGAAACCTTATGTTTATTCTCGGCGGGCCAGACGCGAAAGGACGTAATTGTACTTTGACGTCTGTGAGCCAAGTCTGAAATAGTAAATTAGAAAGTTTGACAGAATTAGTGATGTAACGAGACAAATCAGGCGGATGTATGGGTGGTTTGAATTATTTACGACGCGATATAATAGTCAAACGCTGGCTCGATAGTTTTGGTAATTTGGTCATCTAAATTAAAAATTTGAAATATTGAAGTAATGGGAATACGTGGGTGAATGAATTTTTGGAGGCTATGACTTGGTATATAAATAATAATAATTACAATAGTATCACAGGACGTAGCTTTGGGAGGCAAATGAAAACACTATATTTTTTTCAATTTCAGCAACATTGTTGATTGACATTTTTTAAAATTATTTGTATAAATCAACTTATATTATTTGATTAATTACACCACTATGTTTCGGAAATACCTTTCCATCATCAGGTTGTTATATAAATGCCAATATTAAATTGTTTAAATATTAAAATGAATAAGGTCTTTTGTTTTTTGTTTTTCTAAATTATTTGAAAATTTATTTTAAAATATTGTTGCTGAAGTTCTTGATTACCTACTCGCAAGTATCGGATTTTTTTTAGAATTAGGCTAGTAGTTAAATTTAATTGATAATTAATAATATTTTGTGTATTTTACATGCTTTACTAATTTCTAATGATTCTTAATTATTCAATTTCAGACAAAAATTATGATGATCAAGGTTTTGATAAAAATTTAGTACTTTTCCACGTAAATAATTTTTTTCTGAAATTGCATAACTTAGAGTTAATTTGTATAGATAAATTAATTTATAAAGAGCACTTAATGACAAAAACTTTCCTGAAATCCTAATCAGCTACTGAAAGCAAATTTTTCTTTTATTATGGAGGTTTAGAAATTTTACACATAAATAACAAACGATTACAGTAAGATAAATTATACAATTTTTAATTGAAAAAAGTGTTAGCAAAACAAATATAATAAATAACTCAATTTTGTTTGCACTATGTTACCTTTGTTATTTATTTTCACATAAGTTCCCAATTATTTATTCAACTCTTACATATTTATTTTTATTTTTGTGGGTGTGTATCTACACTCCGAATTTTAATTTTATGTTTATGTTGTATCCCGATGAAGGAATTCAACAAATATTTGTTAACACAAAGTTTTTTGGTATCAATATGAATAATGTTACCATAAAGTCAAATTGCATTTATTGATGTTAAAAAAAAAGTAACGAAAACCGAAAATCTAACTATTAGACATTAATAAATACGAAATATTTGACCGGTATTATTTATTTTATTGTTGACATGAAACTCTAAACACGAGACTTTCTTGTAACCGTAGATTCCCACCGATTCGGAAAAATTCTGATTCTCATATCATCTTAATTTTGCGGCATTCGAATACAAAGCACCGCTGATGCTGGAGCGCGATCGGCCACCGGGGTTGTTTGCTGCATCACGACTTGGCTTCCCCGAGGGGCGGGCCGAAAAGGCACACCCCCCGGAAAGTCTCTCCCAGGGATGGTTATAAATCAATTGGCGGGCGGGGGTGGGCGCTTGCCGGTGACTTTACTTATGGGGCGGAAAAATTGGAAATTAATGAAAAACTCGATGCGGGCCGCTTTAGGCAGTAACACGTAATCGAATGGGCCCGCTCGCCATTGTTGGACTCGATACGGCGGAGGAATTCGCCGGACCCCAGCGAGTTTTATGGTCCGGAGGAGGTATTTGGAGAGTAAATAGGAAAGTTTTTAAAGTATTTTTAGCGAAGGCGCTGGATTTTATCAGCCCTCGACGGCGCACCAGCTGATTTGATATCGATCGGAAACGGGCTTGATTCTTCTTTTTTCATTCGGGTCGGGGAATCCTTTACATGGTACGATGAATTTTCGCGTTTAAAAATTACTTTTATAATCATTTGTGATTTTATAATATAAAATCGTACGGTTTACTAATGATAAGGTACTTAAAGGTTTTTAAAAAGTAAAATATTAATATTTTATATATCTATATCAAAAAAAGATAGTCAAGGGTAATGTTTCCAAAGGGATTTTTTTTGCAAAATTTAGAATTGATGGCATTCTATATAATATACTTTTTTTGTTTCTGTGCTTTACACAGGGTCCCCAAGAGGATTTGTGTCATTTTTTTTTAAATTTTACCGTTGAGATGGAGTGTGGTTAAATAGGGGGATGGTGTTTATAGTTTTCGCAGGGTCCTAATGCGTAACTATGCAAAAACAAATACAAATGGCATTAAATATAATTTAAATTGATAACATTTATATCGGATTTATACAGACTGAAAAGGTTCTCATCCAAGCGATGTGAATTTTTTTGAATCATGAACGTTTTAATAATGATCTAAACTTAAAAATATTTTACTTAAAAATATTTTTAAGTATCCACATGTTTTAGTGCCTATCCATTTATAGACGAACTACTTCCGTTGGGATATATAGTTCATTTATCACAGCATTAGGTAAGTTGCACTTAATGAATATGCAGACATATGCAGGCAAAGAAGATAGAATGCCACATTTTCAGTTCTGGTACACCACTCTTGGCTCATCCACTTTCGTCGGTTGTTGAAACCTGTTATAACATAAGGCATTTTCTTTTATTTAGTTCATAATATCAAACTTGCTCTTTAGAAGATACACTCTGTTCCTGTTCCTTCAACAATATGTTTTAACCACCTTCTGCTCGCTAACACGTTTCATATGACCAAACCATCAAAGAAACCCTTTTGTTTTTCTGTCGACTTTGGTACAAGACAGCTCCATATTTGTTGTTTGTTTCTCGAATCCTCAGTATATTGTACAAATATTTTTATTACATCCTCCTCCACAAGTGATCACACTCAGTCGACGGTCGGATAAAAATGTGAACTTGCTACTTATTCACATAAATTAATAGATTTCAATTAAACCCCCAAACCGGGCATAAAAAATAAAATGAAATATCAGATACAGTTACTAAAATAAAATTATATGTTGAATATCTCATCAATCTAAAATAATTAGTATTCTCGGTTGAAGCGAGTAATAAGATACTCTGTAGAGTATTCCAATTAAGTAACATTATATTAAAATCAACATTAATAATTCAGTGCGAATTGATCACATTAATCCAGGGGCGCATCATTGACCACAGTTCTGGGGAAATATGAACCCGGCTTAGTATAAATCGCAATGAACTTTACCGACCGCATTGTCTCAGGTTTCCTGCTCGATCGAGCTCCAATCCGGCGGCGTACCTAAAACCTAAACCACAAGGAGTGCAAAATCCTTTTCCCATCCCTGATAAACACAAGGCGCCGTTTAAAAAGGTCGCGTCCGTACTGCATGGAAGAAACAGTGATTTTGTAAATGAACGAGAATTTTCGATGTTTCCTGTGACTCGTTCATAGAATTGTTGGGTGGGGTCGTCGTGTAAACTATTGAGTAACCCTTTAGTAAGTAGTTGGGAAACGGCAATAGTCCTCCAGGGAATGGACTACTGCAAACATTGAGCTATGTTTCAGGAGATTTATAATGTTTTTGGGTATGCACGATACCTT
The DNA here is from genome assembly GCA_016648135.1 of Agrypnia vestita. Classification (NCBI taxonomy): domain Eukaryota; kingdom Metazoa; phylum Arthropoda; class Insecta; order Trichoptera; family Phryganeidae; genus Agrypnia; species Agrypnia vestita. The sequence goes on along the minus strand of JADDOH010004010.1, from coordinate 43,812 downwards.
AGAAAACTTAAGTACATACTTTTTGATGAATGTTCATTAACATGCTGATGGGCCGAAAAAAAATGTGTTAATACTTAACCCATTATTTTTAATTTTTAATTTTATTTTTGGATTCTCAACAGTACAATTCATTATAATGACACAATGATTTGAATAATTGGTAGACCAATTATAAAGATCGATGGCATATCATAAAATATTTAAGTCAAAGTAAAAAAGAAAAGAAAAATAACAAGTAAAACCAAAAAGAGAGAAATAAAACATTGTAATCAAAGTGGTACAAGAAAAAAAACAAAAAAAAAGTTTTTTTTTAATTATTTATTATTTACTTATTTAGGTTTAAATTATTATCTGATCCCGCAACAGAGATAATGCAGATAACGATAAAAAAAATCAATTTTCAAAAGGGTGTTATTTATAAAAGCTAAGCTGCTCACCATTGATATTTGGTTTAAGGTAAAACTATACTATTGTATTTATAAGAATAGAAAAGTTTGACGATGACAAATGGTTTCTTCATTGAGAAATTATGCTACGAAAATTGAATTTTGTTCATTAGCGTTCAATAACTTTAACCACATGGAGTACATGAACAAAAACATATAAGGCTAGTTAATAGGTTTTCCTTCTTCTACTTGTATAACAAAATGTATTGAATATAATGCAGTTTATTTGAAAAGTCTAGGATAACCCAATGCTTTGTAATTTGCAAAACATTGATACCTGATAATGCAAAAAACGGTGTACGGGGTAAAATAAAAATGGCGTATGCCGTTTGCATCCGACCTCTTTGGCAGCTTTATGATGCGTGCGCATTTTGTTGCACAACTAAAATTTTACCTATTCTTCTTCTTGTTCTTAAAATTAGGCAATCCGCCCTTAAAGAGCGATTTGTGCCATTTTACAAGTTATATATGAGATGTTTTAAATTATTAATTTTGATATTATCGCTTTCAGATTAGGTGAGTTCATAGCAAATAGGTGGCAGATATTGGTTGGGAGTTGGAATTTAGCCTCGATCAGCTCATTGTAAAGGGGATAAAAGGGAAGCTCCGCAATGGGCAGGCAAAAAACATGTGATCAAGAGTCTCCTCCTCCGAACCACACTCGCATATCGGAATGTTCACTATGTTCAGTCTAAATAAATAAGCAGCTACTAGACAATGGCCAATTCTCATTCTAGAAATTATGAAGATAGTTATTTGGAAAGCTTTTAATTGCTGAACCAGTGTTTGCTAGGAATATTAGTCTATATACTTTTTAAACGCTTTCCCTTGTGATCACTTGTATCATTCCACAATGAATTTTACCTCTAACGTGGCCGAAAAAGTAAAGTTTCAATAAATAATGTCACTAAAAAATTGTGAAAAACGTACCACTAAATCAAAAAGTGTGATTTAAAAACTTATACTAAAAAACAAGACTCTCTTGTACACGATACACCATTTCTGAATATATATGATCAATTATTCTTTCAGAACTGGATAACGTTGTTTTAATTCAGAATATTAAAATACAATCAGTTATTTAAAAAAATACCTTTTAACCAGTAAAAAAATAACATGATGATACTTTAAGTAAATTTATTCCATTTCTTTTCAATTTATTTTGTAGAAACTGTGACAGATAAGAATTCACATTTTTTAAGCAGTTTTCGAAAATAAAATCTATGTATAATAAAGAATCCTTCAAAAAAAAATTAAACATTAATAGAGATGATTGAAAACTTCATACTGAAAACCTTATGGTATCCGGCAATTTAAAACCAATATTTTCTATGATTCCACAAAGATAGTGAACCGAAAATATATGAAACAAACACATAACACAAGACAGCCTATGATTAATGCCTTACCTTACACGATTACCGCAAAGTACATTAATACAAACGTACTCTGTTTTTAACACGGTATTGTTAGCTAGTACTTAACCACAACATCATCAGAACTCATCACACCGCATCAGCCTTGATGATGAACCCTACAATGGTATTTAAAACGTCGGCATCAGCCAGAAAGGTCGTAGAAACACGACAGAATATCCAAGAAAATACGGACCAAAAAATTGAATTAGACTTCAAGGAATCACTAGGCGCGAGCATCATATCGCCGTCGGATAGATTTTTATTTATCTGAATATCTCATTTTTCCAACGCGAACCACCTCTGGTAAACAATGGAAATATTAAAAAAGCAATCCTTCAAGACATTATCGGGGGCGCGCGAGATCACATTACAGAATGTGAATTTGTGAAAGTTTCTACGTTTTATTTTATTTATGTATGTTTGACTTGCCCATTCCTCATGCCGGCGCCGCCCTCACGCGATGCCTCCCTTAAGTGAAGGGTTGAAGGAAATTTGTTTCCCCCAAATTGATGTGAATTTGATGACGAATGTACCATTAAACACCATTTTATGTGAATGTTTTTATTATCATGGAAAGCGCTACCCACGAACATGTCATCATGTATGTTGTGCGAATTTCAATTCCGGCAATTCCGTAAGCCGACAAGTAATGGTTGCCAATTTCGCTAACCTTTATTGACTAAAATCGTTATATTAGATTGTTATGTAGTAGGAAATACATGTTTTGAAAATATAACAATAGTAATAAATTTAGCACAAACATTATTCTCCTAACTTCCTTTATCGTAATGTATTTCAAATTTTCAAACGATTTTAAATTTATTATAACATTATTTGGCTGACTGACTATTCTAATATAGTCGTCATCATTACGTGTCCTAGCGTCCATCAAATATCATTGTTTTTAATGCAGTAGTTGTCGCTTATATTGTTACGGCGAGCAATAGTTTCTCTCAAAATAATAAATTGATACTATTCTGATTCTTAATTGATTAATTGAAAAACTACACAGAATTTGAAACACGATTTGATGCCATTATTATCTGCTATGCCCAATCAATTTTCAATGATCTTACTTTGAAAAAGAAAGGTGGTACAAAATAAGACGATTGCATAGGACAGAAAACAGCTTTTGGTATTTTCTGGGATAAGCGGCCCTCGTAATCCAGTGAGTATGACAGTGGTCTCTCATACCGAGGGTTGCAGGTTCGATTACCGGTGAGATAACAATAAATATATATGATTTGCTTAAGCTTAGGTGTTTTTGTGATGTAACGACTTAAGTAATTAAGTTTAAAAGAAAGTACCATGTTTTTAGTGCCAACCTCTCAATTCACATGAACATGACAGACGTACATAAAAATCTGAACTGATTCATTACGAATAAAATACTTAATAAATAAATTGAATACTGAATAAATATTTAACTGCTACGCACTGAAAATATCAAATAAAATTAAATATTTAGGAGACAAAACAGACAAACCCCTAAATCGATTTGTCAAATTTTATTGGTTGTCGCTTATTTTCGCAGAAATCCCAATTATAATAATTTCGTTATCTGTTCGTCTATCCGTTCATCCATTGTATCTTTGTGTAACGTCCATAACTTTTTTATAGTATCGTAACATTTTTTAATAAGAAAATAAATACTTATTCTTTAGGAATTGACATGTTCAAGTACCGTCATTTTTGACGGGTTACAACTAGTTGATTTAATATTTCGTTAGTTAAATGGGTTTTACAAAGATACTAATCACATATATGACACACCTACGATAATTGTAATACTAAATGGTAAAATGCCTAAAAATTAAAAAAAAAGGAAATAATTTTTCACATTTGTGTAAATTGTACATATCTATTCAAACATCTATGATGCCAGGATAAGTATTTTTTAAATTTTTTTTATCATAATCTGCATAATAAAATTTAACAGGCATCTTGCAACACAAATGTATCTGCAGTTTGTACATAAGAATACATTACAGAATAAGTTATATCGTTATATGTTAAAATTACATTACTTAATAGTCCTTAAAAATAATAAAATCTTCACTAATATTAAAAACAGGTTATGTTTAAAATTTTGGATGAAGGAGATTATCTCCGAAAATACTGATCCAATTTCAAAAATTCATTGACCAATATTTAGAATGAATCTGGGAAGTGAACATATAGGTATATTATCCAATTAAAATAAAATAATTTTTTATGGAGACCGATTTTGCAACAAAATTTGACGAAAAAACGGTCCAGCGAATGCGTTTCTTACGAATGCTACGTAATATGGTTGCTTTCTATTGACAAGTTGTAGAGCTTAAAAAAGCCTTTCAGAAAATCAATAACGATATATATCTACATTTTAATGTTAAATCATAAATTGAGAAAAAATGGCTAAAATATAAATTTAAAATTAATAAGTAGGTAATTTTAAATGTTGCTTATCGCCAGGGAAATTTTATGTCGATAAAACTTGCCTTCCACACAACATTGTTTGGACAAGTAGTTTAGATTTTACGATCATGTTTTTGCAAAAAACAAAATAAAATACGCGTCTAACTGTACATTTACCTATTTGTTGCTTAAAATAATAAATACATTTTATCCCGTATGCGTTTCTTAAACTTTTATATTGCAGACACCAATGATCGCGCAGCGACCACTACCAGCCAAAAGCAGCCATCATAGCCGACCATACTATCAAGTAGCGAGACTACTCAAATATTAAATAATGTACATAATATTTCTACACACTAAATAATATCGTTATGTATTTTAAAATAATTTGTATATCTCTTTTCTCAAAAAAAAAGTAAGTGATTTGTTTTTTTAAGCCGGCAATGGAAAACAGGACAGCACTGTACTGCAAATGTAGTGAAATTAAAATAAAGATTTAAATTTCTTATGGTACGTTCTTTTTCTGTTTCCCTTAATGTTTAAACAAGTTCAAACCATTATGGTTAGCATAAATTTAAGTTAAAATTATATTTAACTGTAATTTAGGACATTTTATACGCACCGTATGTATTACCAAGAAGCAAATCTCGACGTTTCGTTGGATACTTATCCAACGTAATCAGGAAGATGACCTTTACCCGCGGAGGTGGAGGTCGGACTCAGTCCGACGACGTTGGATAAGTATGCAACGAAACGTCGAGATTCGCTTCTCGGTAATACATGCGGTGCGTATAAAATATCCTAAATTACAGTTAAATATGTCTTACGACCGTAATAACAACCTTAACTCTTTAATAAAATTATATTTACAAAAACTATGAAAGTTTTATATAAGAAAATATATAAATTTCTATTTAAATCTAAATTGAATTGCTTATATCACAAATGCAAAGAAATTATTCTTACTACATTCTGTTCCCGGAAAGGTACACTTTCTACGCTTAAAGAGATAATATATTTTAAACACATTTAAACCGTAAAAAGGCTTTCAAGGCAACTGGAAATATAAATCATGAGGACGGGGAATCCGTAGACGCACCCCGTGCTTAATAGCGCCGAACGCTATTAAATATAAGATGGTTTTACGTCTGTGACTGGATGGAGTCCAGGATAGAGGCATTTCAGCATCTGAACGTTGTTTCAGTATTTTTTTAATACGTCTGACCTTCCTCAACATGGTATTCGGAGTTTTCGAGACGGAAAAAATATTTCGAAATGATTTTGATCATTAAATTACGTGAAAAACGAAAACTTTTACAAAAATAGCACAATGATTTTATGGTGGCATTATTGAATATTATAAATAAGCCGGGACTTTTTACAAAAAATTAACTTGTTACTTTGTGTTCATGCTTGTACTTAATTATTTATTCATTTCTCATATATAATTTTCTTTTATTTGTCCCTGAAACATGCTTATATTTTTAATTTACTAAGCATTTATTGAAAACACTGTGTATTTTTATTGAATATAGAAAAATATTCACTTTGTTACCTCTAATTTTTAAGTTTCGAGACCAATAGAACTTCTCATCGACAGGTAAAGTATTAAACTGACTACTTTTTTCTATTCTTTGTATTCTATTCTATTTATGCCGGTGTAAAATTTAAATTACTTCCTGATTTGCTTATTCTTTACTCTATCGTAAAAGGATTTGGCACACAGACCACAACATGATCTCATTTCTACTGCATTCCCGATAGTTTAATTACACTTCAACAGGGTGTTAGTTAAATTCGTATAAACTTTCACCAATATTTATCACATGCGTGTTAATCTTTTAAAAGACAAGCATGCACTGAATTGCCTACAGGACGATCAGGAATCTACGAGGGAGAGAGAGAGTGAGAGGGGGCAGGATCCAAAGTGGACGTTATCAAATCTTTTGTGAAAATTAAATTGAACAAAGGGCTGTATGGAAAATCGATTTAGTTTCTTATCAGAGGTTCTTTATTATTCACCGCTTCCCTAATGTATAAAATAATATTTCTAATAATTACACTTCTGCCAGCTCCGATTTATCATTTATCAACTAAATAGATGCACTTACGAAATACACTACCGTTTTCCGGCCATGAGTAAGAAAATATCCGGTCGTTGATGTTCCATCCCAGGACCCTGGCGTAGCCCTCTGGTATTTGTTTTTACATCTTCGATCGACCGATACCTTCTGAAAACTTCTGTCGGTAGATGTTGTCTCTTTCTAGTTATCTACAACAATATAAATATGAAAACAGAATGTAGCTGAACGCGAAAAATAAGGATAGTAAATTGGCATTAAAAAAAAGCTAGAAAACGAAGAACGTTTTGCAAATATACAGAATTGTTAAAAAATATTTTTACGCATGCTATCAATATTAGTATTAATTACAACAATTAATAACAAAAATGAGCTCTATACTCTATTTAAGGAGCCAAAAAAAAAAGGAGACAAAATTTATAAAACTGGGAAGACATCGGTGGCTGGGTCATGTGGAGAGAATATCCGAGCATCAAGCACAAAAGTCCCTGCTGAACTCAAGGCCAATAGGGCGAAAGAGCTTAGGAAGGCCAAAATTAAGATGGAGTGACAATGTCCTCAAAGATATCTCTGCCTTAGAGCTTCGAAACTGGAGAGAGGTGGCACTAGACCGAGATGAGTGGAGGGAAATTATTGAGGAGGCCAAGACCCACCAAGGGTTGTAGTGCCAAGAATGATGATGATGATTAATATTAGTACCAACGACTAAAGGTGAAAATAAAGCGCAAGCTGAAAGTGGGAATGGGAATATATTAAAAAATATAACATTTTTAATGCAGTTTTCACGACAAATTTTACTGCGTTTGTTACTGTAATAAAAATTCCGTGTCAAAATAATAAAACATCATACAAGCAAAATGAATGACATCGAATAAACAAAACTTTCCTAGAAGATATGACAATCGCGTTGATATTTCAAATTAAGGTGAATAAACAAACACACATAATTTTGCTTTTGTTTACGTTACCCATTAAAGATACCGTGTTATTGCGTCAGTAATTATTTCACCACTCCATCAAGACCGAACACGCGAAGGAACTAAACATTGCGGAATTTCTCAAGAGGCGAATCGATCACATAAACCTACAGTGGATACAGCCTTCGATGGGTATCTTAGAAATAAGATATTCCAAGATATTTTCGTGGCTCGTTCCATCCCCCAGGGAAATTGATATCTAATTGTCAGGCTCTGTTAATTAGTTACGTTGATTGTTTATTGTATCTGATGAAATCGATCATTTTCGGTGGGATGTATCCTAATGAAAATTAATGTCTATCATTGTCTTTGAACCACATCCATCAAAAATTGATGACAAATCTAATATTATAGGTTAAATATTGAACATGTTCTTAATACTTTTTGTTCATATTGTAACGAGATATGGCTGTGGGAGGCAAATAAAATACTACAATTTAATTAACTTTCTGTTTCCAAAAAAGTCACTGGACACGAGTTAAATCGGAGTACCGTTCTTAAATGTATAGTTACTAAATATTTCTAGAATATTCCTATAGACTATGCTATCTTATCTTCCCCATGATGTAGTTTATATAGAATTTGCAGCTGGTAATGATATATAGATATTTTTTCACCTTAAATTGTATGATATATTTTGACTCTCTTTCAATAATTGGTCACACTATAGAAATAATTTAAATAAACTTTATTTTGTACTACAAAATGAATTATATCCCCACTTTTTATATCCAACGCCCATTACCTGAATAGGTTGTCACCCAAATGCTTTTAATTGCGACATACACCTGTTCGTGGGACAGACTGCACCTCTTGAAATCTTTGCTGTTACAAAATATAACTACGTTGTGTGTAGCACAACGTTAGATAAATTAAAAAGGTCATTTAATTACTCCTTGCGGTTGTTAAATGCAAATGTTTCAAATAATCTGTCAAAACTAGCTGTACACATTGGAATTCTGGTACAAACACTGATATATGTAAGTGTAGCCTGGAAGTGACAGGTGAGGAATGAAAGTAGATTGAATGTAGTGAAAATTATATCTTTAGGGGTTCGTGTGACAAATACATTTATGACAGAGTAATGAATAAAAAAATTAGGAAAAAATATAAAGTTGTAATTAATATTATTAATATTTAAAGCATTAAATTTGTGGTTAGACATTATAACAGAATGTTAGTTAACTTAGTAAAAACCACTACCAGATTTAATGTCTAACGGTTTTGAGACGTACCTGTCCCTTCGTCAGGACCAACATGACACATATATGTTTACAACACTATACACCACGACCATAGTATTGTTAAACTTTCACCAATATCTACTACATGCGTGTTAATCTTGTCAGAGACGAGTATGCAATGCTTGTCTCTGAAATCTTTGGTCGATAGAGTGAGGAATGAACAAATTAGAAGTGAATGTAATGCTGGCTGTAGTGTGGTAGATAGAATAAATAAAAGAGTGCTGCGATTATGTTTAACGTATGAACGAGGAAAGGATGGGTAAGAAAATGAGGCGGGTGTTCAAGGCAATAGGTATAGAAGGCATCCGCGAACGACCTGGCATGATCAGATACTCCAAATATTGAAGAGTAGCTCTGATAAAATCCTCAACAACCGTAGAGCTCGCATGATAAGATGTAAGAATGTAGCCGAAGCAAAATCGGTGTGCCAAGATAGAAGAATATGGCTCTCTATCCTCTCTGCCTACCTTTATAGGGAAGTGGCGTGATGTTTAGTTAATAGTTAAAGGACATAAAATTGTTTTTTTCTTACGTTGCTTAAAGTTTTTAACATAACTTTAAAATTCTTTTCTTTTATCTCTTTTGTTTATAAAATGAATAATATTTAGTAAAAATGTAACATTAAATTGTGAAAATTAACCTGCAGACAAACGTCTTTTAGACGTTTTGTGGGACTAGTGATATTACAAAAATGTAAAGAAAATAAATAGATAAATAAATAAAAATGGCGGTCTTCGTATCGAGTAGTGTTCAAAACTATGTTCTGGGAGTTTTTAAAGTTAAAAAAATGGGCTAAATCGCTTTCATCTGGCGACGGAAAGTCATTTTTGAAATAATTTAAGTGAGCCCTTTTCCGGGGACCTTCATTACGTTTATTCCTTTGAGGCGTCGATCGACAAAGTGGGTATTCTGTGGCGTTTTATTTCAGTGATATTCCCCCGCCTTTGTGAAGCCCGCCGGGCTCGCGATAAAATAAAAATAACTTATGTTTCGAGCACTTTTTTAAAGCATTCTCAATGTTTACGAGTCTGCGACACGACAATCCAGAATTCCTGGAGGTTTCGTTACATTTTACCGCTCGTGGCGTGCGTTCGGGCAATTCCATTACAGAAGGCATACACTCCGCCATTATGCGACACAAGCAGCGGGGGAGAGACGCGGGCGCGAGAGAGCGAGGGAGACGGAGATAAAAAAATCATTCGATTCTCTTGTTTTAGTAATTAACCAGAGAGGCGCGCTAGGGGTGTATTTTTCCCCAAGGGTTTAATCGTTTACCAATTATTTTATTTTATTTAATTACTTTGTATGTAAAGATGTTAATTATATATGATTATTTACGCTTACCCTCCCTGAATAGAGAATGAAATTCTCGGATTTAAAATTGGGAGCATTGTCATTTATATTGTTAATGTTATCATTATAGCTAGACCGCATTCAAATGAATGTGTGTTGTTACGATTTAAAAAATGAACACACAAGAAGTTTTTCTAGTAAGTAAGTAACCTTTTTAATGTATTTATTTGGAATATCATATTGAGGCTTGCCAGGCAACTTTTCCTCGCTTTTTTCTTACCGGACAAAGCTAGGGAATAGTCTTTTGACTGTGGTCGACCTATAGTATCTAGCATTATATATTATAGTAGTGGAAAAGGATATAATGTAAGAAAAATTAAATGTATCTTGAAACATTAGATTAAGTTATAAAAATTAATATTTTTTAACGTTTATATTTATTTTCAACATATAAATAGCAACAATATATATTTTAACAATTTGCTGGGGTATGTGTTTTTCAAACCTTATTCTTTTGTCACAAAATTTATTTTTTTGAAGTGGTCAGTGTACACCTGTTGATCGTTAGTTTATTCCACCCTCAACCCTGTACCTCTTCTAACGTAAATTTCTCTATGAATCTCTAGACATGTTTTGTTTCGAGATTAACGTATACGCACCTCAACGTGAAAATATTACTGAATTCTTTATTTTTCCCTTTCGTGAATTGAATAGATTTTCAAAAAGATTATAATTATATGCTTATTTGCAACAAATTGGTATTCTTTTACTTTTTAAATTAATTAACAACCAAATTAAGACTATGAATGATAAAACAATAAAAAAATTATATAATTAATGGATTGGCTAAAGAGGTAACGTTGAATCATTGTCATTATCTACAACCACTGGTAGGCCTTGGCCTCTATAAGGATCTTCCTTCACTAATATCGGTCTTGTGTCAGCTCTCTCCCGTTGTGGGCCTCCAAAGTAGATACAATTTTGACTCAATTACTTGTTTTACATTTTTTTGGTAATGACAAAGACAAGGTTTATGGTGTAAGATCTGTTATATTCAAATTATCAAAAATAACTGATTTTAAAATATCATCAGTTCGAGTACTTCACATAACATCACATTCATGTATATTAGTTTGAATTCTAAAATACAAATTCAGCCACGTAAACAATTAGCTTACCGCGCAGCTTCGCCTGCGTAGAGTTTCATTAACTTTTAGTCATGTTTTATCAATTTGTGTATTAACCTTACCATATAGATACATATCGTCGCGAACTTTTTTATAGAACTTTTTGAGATCTACAACTTCTTAATGGAAACTATTTAAATATCTCTTACTGTTAAGGTAGCGTTCGCAAAAAACGCATCCTCGACCATTTTTCGTCGAATTTAATTGTAAGATTAACACGAAAAGCCCCTTTATTTTAATGGGATAATTTATAACCTGTGTCCACCCTTAAAGTCTATTTTAAATATTGATGAAAGAATTTTTGAAATCGGATGAGTAATTTCGGAGATTACCTCCTAGAAACAAACTTTACCTAAACTATTACGAGTTGTACAGATGAATTATTAATAAACCAATAAAGTATTTTTGGAACGTTCTGTATAATATGTCAAAATATAATTAATGGAAATTGGAGTATTTTAAATATAAAATACATAGGTGCTGCATTATTTTTGTGTTTAATAATATACATTTATTTTCTTTTTCAACATTTTTCCTGCACAAATATATTTTTTAGAGAATTTCATTTATGTAGATTTCTTTATCAAAGTTTTTGTTCAGTAAAGGGTTTTGAACGAGGATGGTCAAAGCGAATTTTTTTCGGTAAGTCAATCATTTATTGTGATTGTCTGTTTGGAGGGTTCAAACCGTGCAATAGATTTTTGTTTTTATTACACTGTATACTGGGTGTAATAGAGCTAGTCCACAATACATTACAGTTGGATTCCTGCTTTTATTATAAGTTGAAAATGTTCATGCAACCATGAAGTAATATCAATACTTTTGGAGTTATACAATAGCAAAGTTTGCTTTTTTTTCAAAATTTTTGACTTATTTTTTACAAAATGTTGAAGTATCATTCCAGTAACTCATATTGATTACGAAAAATTCATATATTTAATAAAAGTTTAATTAAATAACAAAAACTTTGAAAACATTCCAATTATAATTTTTCAGGGTTTTTACTATTTTTTTATTTAACTTTTATTAAAACGAATGTTTTTTTCGTAGTCGATATAAGTTACTGTAATGATACTTCAATGTTTTGCTAAAAATAAGTCAGAAATTTTGAAAACAAATTACAAAACTTGATATTGCATAACTCCATGACGATTGATATTAGGTCATGGTAGCTTCATCATTTTCAACTCATAATCAAGGCAGAAATTCACCTGTAAGGTATTGTGGACTAGCTTTGTTACACCCTGTATGTGCCAATCTATTTTTAATTCATATATTATTTTCTAGGGTCTATAAATCACAGCTTCTTTCTTGTAGATGAAATATTTTTCAATTTATAAAATAAATTAACTCGAATATATTTGTGTGTGTATGGCATATGGTGACCGTTGGCCTCTGGTGAATAAAATATGAACTAATTATATTTGCATCGTGTCTGAGTGATGTTACATAATTTTTTAGTAAAAATGAATAACAGCATCAATCTGCTAAAATGTTAAAATGAAAGAATAATTAATTATATACAACTCTCACGCTAAAATTTGGTGTCGAAACGATATTTTATAAGTCCTGTAATATGTTATTATAAAATGTTTATTTACCTTATCCCGTGATAACTCGTATGATAAGCTTAATTTTTATGTAACTGTGCCTAATAAATAGCTCATATATGTAAGAAACTAGCCATAAACTCGTGCAAAATCACGGGAAATAATAATTTAAGACTCACCTTGCATGACCTTGCAACAGATATGTACCGCGCGCTGATTGCGCGGCACACTTTAAGCATCTCAAATTTTAATTCCATCAATTTACGGACTTTACGGCAGACAGACGGACAGACAAACAGACAAACAGACAACTAAATTATTGTTTCTGATTATTTAGTACACATTTTTTTAATTACATACTGTTTTTTCAATTAAACTGTCATTTCATTCAGTTTCTTGACAAAAAATTATCTAGAACACAATTATGTAATTTGCATCGTGTTATTAACTAGATGTTCATGTTCTCGGATCATAGTTATCGTTCTGTTTGTTTTATCTGTCATTCATATCAAATTGACTAATCTATAATTATGTCTTATCCGTGTCATCTTTAAATTGTGGGAGACATTTAACTATTTTTTCTGTATTTTGTCTTACCAAGAAATTATTATGTCTCCCTGTTGAATGACCGGATAAAATAAAATACACGTAATAAAAAATAAATAAAATGACTTCGCTGCTGTCTAAAAGAAGACTGTCTCCTCGCGGCCGCTGCGACGCAATTAATCATAATTATTTTTTCTAATACTCTTGTGTATGGCCACGCATTCTACCAGTTTTCAATTAATTCCAAATTATTCTAAAGTGTCCAGTAAAAATCGAAGATCATCATCATTATGCAGTTCTCTTCGTTATGTCATCAATCCCAATTATAGTAATTTCGCTGTCTGTACGTCCGTCCCCGTATCTTCGTGTAACGTCCGTAATATCTTTACAGTAATTTTTTTTTCGAAATATCTTTTCAAAACATTTTTTTTGAAATATTTTTTTGGAATTATTTCTTTCCAACTATTTTTTTCGAAAAAACTATTAGAATTTTTTTTTACGATTATTTTTAAAGATTTTTTTAAATAAATAAATACTTATTCCTTAGGAAACAACATGTAAAAGTACAGTCATTTTTGACAGTTTAAAGCTAGTATGTATGTAAGTTTGAATATAAAATAATATTTAGTTGTGAATGTTTATGTAACTTAGAAATCTCTACATTTTCAATTAATGTACTATACCGTACACATTTAATTTACATAATATATTGAATTTAATATAAAAAAAATTTACCATGCACAACTGTCGGTAAAATAACTTTTGAAATATAAGTGCTTGAACTCCATGATTATATAAAAAACATTTCGGTAAAATAACTTAGTAAAATATCTAGGTATGGAGAAGAGGGACCCGCCACACACCCAGGGTCATTTTATGAGCTATACCTCCTATATCGGTCCTACATTTTCGCCACCTATGTTCGGCATTTTTTAAATGCTAAGGTGGCCGTACTTACAGCACCGCTAATACTCATGGGAATGCGAGCGGGACGGGGAGGTGTCCACACAAAGCCTCTTCTCTGCCTCCAAGGCGCAGGGACAAATAACGATTGGAACATACTTATTATCCATTAAGTAGAAATTACAAGTTCAGTATCTAGATACAGTTATAAGTATATAAAAATTATCAATATGTGTTAAAACAGCGTAGTACCACGGAGTTTTTTTTTTTTATAAATGAAAAACCGTCTGAAAATTATATATTTTTCGAGATATATTTTATAATTTTTTTGAAATTAAGATCCCTGTGAATTATTAATTATAAAATTTCTTACGCATTACTTACAATACCCATTAAGGCTCGCAAATTCAAGAAAAACACATCAGAATAATTTAATATTTATTGAGGAACTTTCACTTCATGCACACTAGCAAGGCACCAGCACACATACTTACGCTTACCCTTAAGTAAAGTACCTACCTACTTTTGTATAAGTCTACCAAAGTCTAAATTAATATGCTTAGAAAACGTTTCAAGTCCTTTGAGTCATTGAAATAAAAATACCTTATAAGTCAATCATTCATTAAAACTCACTTAGTCATAAAAATTAATTAGTAACGCAATTGAATTGATTTTTCGACTGTTTTTTTTTTTAATTTTAATGTTTTTTATATCATATTTATTTTATATTTTATTTTATTTTATTTTATCTATGTATTTATTTTTATTTTTTATTCAATGTGTTATATTGTTCAATTTTTTTTTGTATTATAATTAATTTTCTTATATTATATAGTTCTGATTTAACCTAGAATAATAAAACTATTATATTAAGAGATTCCCAAAAACAGATTTCACCTAGTGGAGCATTATAAACTAAATTTAATAAAGTAAAATTGTGATAAAATTTTACTAAATAAATAAATACATTAACATTTTCATATCGAAAACAAGGAAGTATTTTTTTTCTTCAAAAATTGCAAAATAATTTTGTGATGACATTATTAATAATATAAGTATTTTTTTGTTGTAATAAATTTGAAAAATGGGCACCTGTTATTTGATAGGCACGTAGATACTTAATAATACAATATTCTGTTCTATTGCCCTTGATATAGGGTTGGTTATATAATATTGAACAAATGCAAAGCCCGCACCTAGAGGGTTGGCGCGAGCACTATAACGAGCATTGTACTCCTTGCAATGAACACAGGAACCATAAATATGTGTAGGGGCGCGGAGAAAAACGAAGAATTATCGTTTGCAGTGTAAACTGGGGAAACTTTTTCTTTTCGGCAAAGCTCTCCGGGGTGAAAAGCGGGGCACGAGTGCAGCCGAGCTTTGCCAAAGGTGGGGCAACAAAGAAACAATTGCAATACCGAACATGCAAATACTGCGCAATTTAAGGAACCATTCTAGAAACCAAACTCGCGAGAATACACTTTGTTGAATTAGTTTAGTTCCAAGATAAATTTAAACAGCTTCGTGACGAGTTAATTTGTTGTTTCTTTACAGATGTAACCAACTACAAAAATATAAATAAAACTACTTTACTATTCGCATAAAATGTATTGTGATGTTAATTATAATTTAAACCTTCAAAGCAAGAAAACACTTTGTGGCTTTTACACAAAAACGGAATTGGCGACTTCACAATCTGGAAGCATTAGAAATTAGTTAAAATATCAATAATAATAAATAAACAAAAAAATGTTCCTATCTAATAGTTCGATGTTAAAAGTGCTCCCTCTCTTTTTGCTTAGCTCCTCCTTTTTACTCTCCCCCACCAAGTTGACATTCTGACCATCGCTGATTTTCTTTCCCTATGTAAATGTCTGTAATTCTGTATTAGTCTATATTATAAATATTGTCGTGATGAAGGTTGAGACAAACCGAAACTAGTTTACGAATATAGAGTAGTAAGTGGTTTTAAACTAAGTATGTAATTTTATTTTAAACTTTAATGTCAAAATTTGATTAAGACTCTGCCTGATGGAGGATTATTTGGAGGATAAATATAAAGATTGAATTAGGATCATCGTCCCTTTATGTACGATTTATACCTTACTATAGGACCAATCTATTCCAAATGGTCCGGAGCTGGTTTCCTTATGTTTTAGTATTTTTCAAAAATTATTTTATCCAGTTCAAAAATATACATGATGTAATAGAACTAGTTCACATAATTTTACAGGTACATTCCTACCTTGATTATAAGTCAAAAATGTTTAACTTATTATTACCTAATATATGATTAATTTGAAATGCAGCAAAAGATTTTAGATGTTTCTAAGCAATTTTTATATTGCCGAAAGTCTTGCAAAATATAGGGTCTATCGACCTGTAAAAAACAGGTGGATTCCTGTTTTGATGATGAATTAAAAATGTTTAACCGACTATAACCTTATGTCAATAGTTATGGAGTTATGACATATCAAAGTTTGCATTTTTTTCAATATGAGAGACTTATATTTTACAAATCATTTCAGTTGTTTAAATTGATTACGAAAAATTCATTCCATTAAAGACGAATTAAATAAAACAATGCCTTGCGTGTAACCTGAGCCGCGCGCTGATTGACGTGTCACTCGGGCCTTACTAGCGACTATTCATCATCAGCGATGTTGTCTTAACTCCAGCGAGTTACGGACGGACAGACATTCGAAGTTCGTTGGGTCTTCAAACTATTTTTAAATTTTTGTGTTTATAAAACCACTCGATAACGAGCCTTTCATTCAAATGCACTCCCAACACCGAGAATGTATCAAGACGGCTTTGAACAGAAATACAATTTAACTGCAAAACTTCAACTGTAAAACTCTGAATCTTTCACAGCTACGCGAAACTTGGAAAGTTCTCACCTGCATTATGATCTTGATAAAAATACAACAAGATTTCCGTATCAGATTTCCTCTCGGGGCCCGAGAGCGGCTCCCGCCCTGCCAGGACTGCCATGAATAATCTTCGAGTCGCCATTGCGTCCCTAACAATCTGCGGAGGTTTATTATTTATGCTTCCAAATCCTGTCTGGAAAGTTTCGCAGCAGAGCTCGAGCTCCGACTGCAGCTACTCCGGGAGCAGTGCATAGAAAATAGAAAATATGAGAACCCGTGCGGAGAATTCGACTCGCAGTGCCTGTAGTGTGGCCGTGTTGGTTTTTTTCCGCGGACGTCAGTTAAAAGTTACGGCGGATGAAAAATTGAATATTTTCACGCTGTCTGGTTGAACGAGTGGATTTCAAAGTTTCATGATAAGACGTATGAAATTTACTTTTCCTTCTCACTATAACACGGTGAAATATTATTTCATTATTTATTTATACGCTGCGAAAAGCCTTTGAAAAATTTTATTGAATCTTTTTATATTTGTTATATATACTTTTTCATTGTTTCATTGCTTTACTCATATATATGTAGACTCCATTCACTTTAGATGAGCCACTTGCATTAGTGTGAGTAATACCACAGTATACTAAGAACAGTAATACGTCTTCATATAAACTGGTCGCTACCCATTAGAATGTGTGCGTGCGTGCTCGGCGCTGTGTACACACGCACTGTGACGCACACATTGACATAGAATATAGGGGCACAAGGCGGCGGCAGTAAGGGCCGTGTCTTCGGTGCCATTCGCGCTCGCAGCCGGCGCTTTAGAAAAAAATGCGCTTCCTGAAAAAATGCATTTTTTTGTGTTTGTGGTGCTTTACTAAAAAGGTGTGTTGATTATCACAAAGACTGTGAGTTTTTATAAGTCAACTTTGATGTTAATGAGTTTAATTTTAATTAAGTTTAAGTTTCTTGCAATTTAAGTGCGGAAACTAGGTATATTTTTTACAGAAATTTTCGGGTTTCGTGTCTACCTTATGCGTTGGAATCTCAGACGCTACGAGTTAAAATAAACGGAGTAAAAATAAAGTGACAACCCTAGCGTCAACGCAAGAGTAGGCTAATAACTCGCCCACAGGCCGGAGATAACATACTGTTCTGGGTATACTGTAGTAATACCCTCTGTAACACGTAAATTGTGAAATTGAATTCTTTTTTAAACCAACTTCAATAATATTTATATTTATTTTTTGCGTTGTCATTTACTCAAAAATAATGTTACGAGATTTTCTAAATGAACTGTTACTCACACTAATGCAAGTGGCTCATCTAAAGTGAATGGACTCTACATTGACAAGGTTTGATTTTACTATGCCTGTCTCACTAGAAAGCTCTGTGTTTGGACAGGCAATACTGATTCAATAAAATAATTAATGTAATAATGGAGGACGACCCTGATAGAAAAGGAGAACAATCGAAGATGTATGAAGGTGGTATGCTAGAATATAAGTGAATATAATGGATATAATGAAGTACATATTAAAAAAGAAATATATTTCATATTTAAAATTAATACAGCAAGAAGTAGTAATTTTTTTTTTCATTTTGAAACTAAAGCAAACTTTTTGATCTTAAAATTGACGAAAAATCATAAAATTCACCGCACTTTTAAGCTTGAAAGATAGGGAGCGAGAGTTTTTTCTTTTATTTTATTTTTTTATGTATTTTTGCTATTGTTTTCTTACTAGAAAATATCTCATAAACGTGTTAACGCGTGACCTACTTCAGCGTACATCGTTTTTTTTAATTTGAAGACATTTCAAGCCATTTTAATTTAACACGATTCATTGTCTTGAATTATAAACATTTTTTAAAATTACATAATTTTATTAATGCAGAATTTTGCAAAATATTTTCACGCAATTGGAAATTGCCAAAGACATGAAACCAGAAGATAACTATGATACATATATAATAAAAGCAATCTACAAGATGTACACTATATATCTAAAAACATTTTAATAGTCATTCATTTCGCATTTAATGTAGAAAAATCTAAATTAATCTTTCTTGCATCCTACCTACTCCCCCTCCCTCGGCTCAGCATTATTTACTTTTACCCTTGTTTCATTTCAACATTTAATATTTATTTATCTTTTTAGTAAGCCTTAGGGTAATGAATACTTTAAATTGTAATTCAAAGCTAATACCCTCGCACATAAAAATGTCAGAAATAACAAATTATTTTTTGTTTTTCGCGAGCTAATTTCAACCCAAAAATAATTTGTATTATACCAGTTTAAAATTGTTTCCATGCAGGATAACCAACAACACGTGGTAGAAAATATCCTTTAAACCCTTTTCTCGACCTTCCTGCTAACGCAGCTGGTTAATTTAGTTCAACAAAACCTCACTATATATCTACTAGAGGCTCTCAGGGTTGCACAACATTCTAAAGGATCAAGTTTATGATGATTAATATATAAAGGATCTGTTTGCTACTCGCGTTTTATAGGTTTAAAAAGCTTAATGCTACATAAATAATAATAAATTATTAAACTTAATAACCCCAAGCGCAATATTATGTTGGCATGGGACGTGACTTTGAGAGGCAAATGAAAACACTGAGAACCAATTCAGTTTAATTTATTACCAAAGAAAGTCACTGAACGCGAGTTAAATTGTACTACCGTTCTCAATTTTCTTAGTTGCCAAATGTCTTTCAAATATTTCACACACTTATTATTGAATTGTTCCTAAATTGTTCCTATTGCATTAATTAACGCTATTTCTATCGCTTAGATCATTTTTAGTAAATTCCATTCAATGTTCACTCGTAGAAACTATTCGCCCCGATATTTTTCCTTTATTCCACTGGCATCACTGGTAGTTATTATTTGCTCGCTTACTAATATCGCGTCTTACACCATATTACACCTACGCATATTACACCAGTTCGCTCGGTAGTATCACGAATTGAATTGCTTAAGCCCGCATCGCGTGACTCCTTTTATAGTTGAATTCCTTCGAAAGGTTCTAGGCTTCTCCATGAAGCATTTTACTACGTAACGGAATGTTGTAGAATCTTAGAGATGAAAGAATGCGGTTATGCCTCACTGACTCTATGTTACGTGCTTAACATTTAGTTACGGATGACTGACCGCCGTTGCGTGACGTAGCTTGTTTTTTTTTTTTTTAATAGAGAAGCGAACACGGAATACGTGTCACACCAATATTCTTACTATTTTCAAACTAAATTTTTCTGAATAAAAAGGCACCTATCCTCTCACCCGTTTTGCTTAGTCAGCTTCACATGACCTCAAGGCGGGTTCTTTACTTCTTTACTTTCTTCGTGTGTGCTTCGCTATATATATTTCTGGTTGTAAATTTGTACTATAATATTATAAATCAGGAAATCTGTTTGAAGCAGAAACAAAATCTTGAACGTTGTGCTATTGGTAATATCTGTATAGAATTTTTTGGTCAACGTAACTATTTTCAGCTGATGCATGATGATTCTGTCACAAGCTACGGTTCTTTCAAATTTCCAATTTAAAAATGCAAATTATATGTTCTATATTTTCAGAAAAAAGTAGATTTTAAGGAAACGTTTTGGAAAAAAATAGTATTTTTAAAAAATATGTAGTTAAGTTTTACTTGAATATTCTGTGATTTGAATTGAATACATAAATTATGATTACTTGGTTTATTTCGGTCGTTTTCTTTCTTACAGGCGTCAGTTTTTTTAGCATTTTACGTGAAATATAATGGAACAAATAAATTAAAAGATAAAAGCTTCTACATCTCGGGCGAAACTGTATTGCTGTTAAATAATAAAAAAAACTTCTTCTTTTTATCTTAAACTGTTCTGCGTTATTAGATTCGATAGCTACAATTCCCTGTTTTCCGCATGCGTATCAAAATAATTATAGGCTACCAATCAACTGTTATTTTCAGTAGCTGAATGAAACTAAATATTTGAACACAATTCAGCAAAATGCCTAAACCCTCCGCAATATATTTATTTGGCAAAGATAAATACATGTTAGTGTACATACATTTGTAGCTATCAAAACATGATGGTAGTGATTAATCATCATGAAATGCTCACATATATAAAAGAAATAGAGCCTTTGTAACTTCCGAGGTTGTATTTTTATTTCTGCCGTTATTAGGTCTACAAACTGACTTCCGATACACGGCGAAATAGCTGAAGATAGGGAGAAAGTTTTTATACGCGGCTAAACGAAAAACTTTGCGATATAAACACTTTTCTCTGGAGTATAATCTGAAGTCATGTACAATAGTAAAAAAGACGAAAAATTGCTGAAGGTGTCTTTAGAAAGCGATTTGGAGCAGGTGTTTTACACGAGTTTCTGTATTTTGTTCAAACAGTTTGTATAGACGGGTTTCTTTAACGTATTCTTAAATGCATTATGTATGACTATCTTCCAGTCCCTCGTATATGGCATCGGTGTGTACCTCATGATACTTGGATAATCAATGGAATATTACTATGTAAAATGTTTTTTGAGACAAAAAACATCCTGAACAGTATTCAATGTTTTGTTTAATAATTAGTGTTCGATCTTTGTGAACAAGCCGGGCTTGTACACCTATTAGCTGAATGTATTTGTATTGTATTTCTTGCCCCCACACCTTTCCACAGTGCATGCTCTACCAAAACGTTTATCTATGATAAATTGACATTACTGGTTTGACTGTAGACTGTGTGTGCTCTATATTAATACCTCTATTAATAATTTAATAAAAATTAAAGTGCCATAAAGATAGTAATACATTTCTGCTGCCCTTTTGATAAGGGATACATGAAAAATGCCGTGTTGACTTTGTCATGGATCCAGAAATCTGCCAAGACAAGGAAGAAAGTTAAGGCGTGTTTCCTTTCCCATTACCCAGTGATCACTTCCTTAAACCTTTCCAATCCGTATTCCAAATAACTTATCCAAATTTTCAATCCATGTGCAAACAATCAGAATTATCATGGGAGTGACATAGTAATTGGCAGGCCTAAGAAAGGCCTTCACTCATCGGCTGATTTAATTAAATTTGATGCTACATCGTATTTATTTTATTTCATTTTCGGGTTATTTGTTAGTTCCTCATGACTAAGCTAGCTGATTCGTTTTTTAATACTAGTAGAAGAGTATCCATGTTTTTCTCAGAAACTTAAATAACTATGCGAAATTTGATTAAGGTCAGTCAAAATATTATAACGGTCGTGGCTAGGGAAAAATGAATGAAAACACTGCAAATTAATTAGCGATTTATTAATTAATAAAGAAGAAATAACAGTGGGATGAAGTTATATGTGAGTCTGCTAGAGGATATTAGAGACGAAAAAAATATGTAAATTTTTAAGAAAAAACTAAGAAAGTTTGTGATACGTCATTTTGATTAGAAATTTGATATAATGATATTTTGCAATGTATAATATTAGGAAATATAAATGTTTACCTATTTTAAGAATAAAAAAAATAATAAAAAAATTATTTGTTACTACAGGCTTTACGGAAGTTATACGAAATTACGACGAACGGACAGACAAACAACGAAATTATTTATTTATTTTTAAATATAGATGTGAACATGGAATGCGTGTCGCATCAATATTCTTACTATTCTCAAAATAAGCTAAATGCTTGTGCTATGAGAATAGGACTAACTTGATAATATTCTGGAATGAGGCTCGAACCACCGACCCACATCACTAGGTGAGCGTCATGGCCATTACACCAACAAGCTACATGTTGGTTTTATTATAATTACTATAACTATAATTAATTTATGTCTAATTTATAGCAATAATAAAATTAAATATTTTTTATAATCTATCATAATGATTATCTACATTGTAAATGCCAAATTCATCAATAATGCAAAAGTACTTTTTTTAACTAATTGAGATTTTTTGCCGCGGTTGTATGAAATTCAAATGTGAAGTAATCAATTAGCCTCTACAAATAGGGTTTCATTTAAATTTAAAATATATAGTATTTGACTAGGTAATTTTCTAAGTTTTCGGGTAGTTAGGTTAATGAAGTACATGTATATATAATTTTGTTTTGTGTATGCCTTGTAATAAAAACTTTCAATTTCACGAGTGTATAATCATCATTCGGAATTACCTTCGTTATACTTTTCCCTAATTACGCCACCATTTCCCTTTCGCTACATCAAACATGGAAGATAATTTCACTTTATTACCACAGGTAGCGCCGCTGTTGTGGCGAGAACATGAATTTCCCCATTAAACTCCATCTAAACCTGTAGTAATACCAAGCACTTAAGCACTTTCTGTTTGAAACGCGGCGTTAATACCTCTTTTTATAAATCCTACTATTCTCTGAGTACACGCGATACCATCTACAGTAGCTTTTCCACAAGTGCATCAGTGCAGTTTACTTGACACATTAAAAAAATATTTTTTAGCTATTTTTCACCCCTTAATTGTGCCCTGTCATATTGTATCAATATTTTGTCTTCTTTCGAGACTTCAGGCTTTTCTATGTAGGCCATTTTTTGTTTTGTGGATTTTATTCAACAAATTATATTTATTCAATATCAATCAAATCAATATCATATTAAAATAACATAAGTATTGTTGTACGCGATGCGAAATTCTCCGCATGCGTGGGGGATTGGGATTGTGGTCGGGAAATAGGATAAGGAATAGGAAGGGTTAAAAGGAATAACGAGAAGAAAATGGACTGTATTGGGTCGAGAAAGGGAGGGACGTTTCGACTCATTTTTTTGTCTCTTGGCGTCCTTCCAGATGTCACCCCACCAAACAACTGTTTCACTGATAAACTACCCACTAATACACAATAACTATATCCAAAATTGTCAATTATATGTTGTTGCCTATCTTTAATAAAGTGTAAAATGTACATTTATACCGATTGCAATCTATTTTTGCGATTCAAACATCATAATTTCACTGTCTGTCCATCCATCCGTTTATCTGTTACCGTAACTTTGTATAACGACCGTAATTTCGTTCGAATTCATGGCTTAAAAAACGACCAGAGAGGGGCTTGAACCCTGGGCCACCAAAACTTAACCAGCCGTTTCACGCATATTGCCACGGCCGCCTCTTTGTGATCCGCCAAAAGGATGATATAAAAAAATATTAGAGCTTAGCAATGACGTGAACCAATGTTTAGTTCTGTGTATAGTTTTCTGGGATATGCAATGGGATCCGAAACGTTGGCCAGAGAAGTCACGTATACACGGCAGAATATCCCAGAAAACTATACACAGAAGATTCTGAACGGCCGTGAAAACCTAAGGACATTTTTAATGTTTCGTTACTTTTTACGGGTTGCAGCTAGTTTATAACAAAATGTATATGTGTTCGAACAAAGTACTCTGATACAGGCGTTACTAAGTTGAGTAGCTTAATTCGACAAAAAAGAAACTTTACTCTATTTTAAAAAATCTACTTAAAACAACAATTCTATAAAATGAATTAATAAAAATAATTAACAAGGCAGATATACCCCTAAACAAATTTTGGATTGAAACGGCGAATATTGCGCAGACAATACTACAATAATTCTTAAATATGAAATAAATAGCTTGTATGCCTGGTATCAAATATGCAACAATACAATTTTAAGGGTCTTTGGTTTGAGTTTTCAGGTTTGTTCTACCGTATTCCAACGATATTTCCAGCCGACGTTTCGAATCCTATTGCAGGGTCCACCATCAGTGCTGATGTGTTATAATATACATGATACCTGCCATTCCTTTGCATTCGAGCCGAAGCCAATCCCAGGAAAGCCCAAGAGTCACCATGCGCTGTCACGTCAAGGAGGCACTCGATATTTTTAAACACCCGGTACACACCAATAGAGATGATGGTCTCAAACTAAAAACCTCTTGGTGCCCGGCACTTCAAAAACAAACCCATCGAGGATTCCCCAAATAGTGAAATGAAGATAGACAAAACTAACACATAACACAAGACGACTCGTGACAATACATGTCTCCGGTACAGTATTGCCACGAAATACGCAATCACAGACACACCAAGTTTTCGTCACGGTATTTTCGACACAATACTGGTACAACACTGACAACGACACACCCCGTTTTCGACACGGTATCGCAAGCCAATTGGCAGGGCATGTTGTTGCATGATGCTACAAGATGGCCTCCCATAGTTCTGAAGTGGAGGCCTTGGGAGAATAAAAGAGGCATGGAAGACCTCAAAAGAGAAGGGCCGACGATATAATTGCTGTGTGGGGAAATAAATGGTTACAGTTAGCAAATAACAAGGAAATATGGAAAGGTATGGTAGAGGCCTATATCCAGCGGTGGGTCGATGTAGACTGAAGAAGAAGATTGCAAGCCAATACTTAACCACAACACAATCTACACTACAGTCATGATGATGGACCCTGCAATTTGATCCAAAACGTCAGCCAGAAAGGACGTAAAAACACGCCATAATATCCCAAAAAACTCAAACAAAAAGGTTCAGAACGCTCGTGAAAATCTGAGAACATATTTAAGGGTGTGGGGAATGGTGTCGTTATTGAACTCGCCGCCCCGACCAGTCTACAGATCAACCTCCGCGTACTTCGTCCCGAACCTCGATCATACTGTAGTATTATGTATATTTAAGTTAGTGAAACCAAAAGAAACCTTGTGTACCTATTCTGCAATACACTTGTAAGTAGACATCTTCTTTCATTAATGAACCATCTGTCCCCATCATTAGCTAGAAGCGTCTCTTTACTTATAAGTTACTAAGTCAGTGGGCGGATGTCCAATAACGACACCATCTTCCACAAGGGGTAAAACACCCTTCGAGAGTAAATTGGTGATTTTTTACAAGAGACGTTTATTTTTTTGTTGGCACTTACTAAGGTAGGAACCTATCTTAGCTAGTGCCAACCAATTAAACATACGGAGAGTTCCTTGAATTCGAATGTATATAGAAGTTTAAAAAAATTGATCTATGTGTATGTTCTTACGATGGGATTGGTGAACGTTGCATTGTGTTACATTAAATAGGTTGTAAACCATGGGCCATCGTTTAAGAGACTTCATTTACCCCACAGTCACGATCCCGTGACAACAGATAGGTTTCGTGCAAATTCCCGGATCTGCTGATAAACGGCTCCGCCGAATATACGAGATCGGCATGTTAACAATAGCAATACTTTCACGAGATACATCGTTTATGGAGACGGTAAAAGAATTCAATTAAAAGGCGTACGTAACGACTGTAATGATATACGTGGCGGCCGGTAATTGAAGACCCATGTAAATTTATTAGGCGAAAATGGCTCCGAAAAAAGTATTGCTTCTGGAGTTATAAATAAGGCTGGCTTTCCTGGGGGCTGAGGCCAGAGGGCGAGGGATGGCCTGTCAGTGCAGACATTAAATCAGAAGGTCGTTATTTTATTGAGGTCGATATCAAATGAAAATCCGGAGAGAATATCATGTTTTATTCATTGCTGAATACGTCATGATTGAAACCATTACGAGTTCAATATTTACTTGAATGGAAGAGTTAAGTATTTTCTTACAGAACAATTTTCAATCAGTCCGTGTCTGTGGGATTTGATTCTCAGTAAATTGGATTCTCACACACCTTCGCGCTACCCAAAACGAGCAGCGTTTATTTTAACAATATTTTATGTTAAAGTATGTTTTAAGAACACAGATTTTGTCCCCAGAGGGATGATTAATTAATTAGGATGAATTATAGAAGTCTCACAGAGACGAAGCTGGTTTATATATGAGATATTTCTAAAATGAAAAAATCCGTAATACCAGTGGCAATAAATTTATTCTATAGAAGGTTTTTTGCTTAACTTTTTAAATTAATAAATTAATAATTCTTAATCATGTGCATGGCGAAACTTATTCGTCTCAATTCATCGCCATAGAAACTTGTTTTAAAGTTGTGTGAACCAAATCAAAAAACTAATTTAGTAGAGAAAGCAATCATCTGGGTACAGCGCTTGTATTTCTAATAAAATATTTATTTTTAAACATTCAATTTAGTGAAACATTTCATTTCTTTGAATTCATTTGTTTTTACAGTACACCCTTATGATATTCAAGTACTTCAATTGATTAAACGGGAAAATCTATAAAAAGCCTGACATATTCATTTTCCATCTGAAAATTTTAATATTCTTTCACAGAAATATACATCATATTCGCATGCCAATCACAAAGACAAAGCGATTTTATCGCACAAAGGGTGTATATACAACGGGAGAAATAAAATAGCGTCGATAAATTCATAATATTTTTCCATACTTTTATTTAATTTTTCCGTTCAAAACGTTTAAGAGATCGGATAATATTAATTTGTGTTAATAAATACAAGTAGTTTACATCGCGCTCGGTTGTTTTAGGGCGGGACATTTGGTTATTTGGTCACGGTAGGCGGCGCAGACCGCAGAGCGTCGAGTTGGGCTGTCGGCGGGTTGCGTAATTTATGATCGCGTACCTTATCTGAAATATTGAGGTGAGGCTGCAATGGGCGAGAGATAGTTAAACACGTCATCTAGCAACAATTCAAATAACTATCAAATTTATTCACAGTTTAAATTGAATAAATCTAAAAATTAATTACATTTCCAAATCTGTAAGATACACAGAAGAACTAGTTTAAGCGCTCGCATTTGCATTAAAAAAACATATCTAAAACATCTCTGCATTAATGTTGTTATATAAATAAATCATATTGTGTGGTATTATTGTACGTATTAATAATTCCTTTACAATAAATAAAAATAAATTTCGTTATTGAATAAATATTTATTAATTTAATTTAATTAATATTTATTCAATAATAGAAGTCTCACAGAGACGTAGCTATTGATATAAGACATGTGTTTTTCAGTCTCCCATACAATGGCCTAGGGCTAGCCGTTGTGAAAATCCTCCCGTTTCCTGGCGAAAAACAAATTTTTCGTAAAGTGACCCTTTTAACCTGGAAAAAAGCTCTGTTTCATTAATTAAAATTGTTTATTAAAAATTAAGATATATTTTGTAAAGTTAAATATTTATTGCATTTTTTTTCTGTTGCTAAAAATAATTTGTAATTTTATGGCAATAATAATCATAATGTTAATTATTATTTATCTGTATCATTTTATTTTAAGCAAATGCCTATTTCTTGTTTACTTATTGTTTAATATTATCAAACATAATTATTTCGTTTTCTGTCTATCTGTCAGTGTCCTACCGTCCATCTATCTGTCCCCGTAACTTCGTGTAACGTCCGCAATTTCGTTCAAATTCACAGCTAAAACAAAACAAATTAAGCGGCTGGAGATGAGACCCCAGGCCATGTAAAAGTACGGTCATTTTTGACGGGTTAAAATAGTTATAAATAAAATAAAAAAAAAAATACAGTAAATTATGTAAATACAATCATTTAAAACCTATTATCCTAATGAATTTCCGTGATCCACCGAATGAATATTTTTTCTTCAAACTCTTACAACTACTTCACACTACGTAGAATTCCAAATACGTCAGCCCTCCAGATATCACAACACTTTCGAAAATGCGAGCAGCGATCCCTCGAGACAAAAGGTGGCAGGGCGCTGATTTTCTTTGGGTGAATTCGAAAAGGTTTTTTTCCGCGTTGGCTTTATTTTAATATCTGGGGATGGAAAAATTGAGCAAGGGTTGGACCGATGCTTTGTTTTAAATAGACTGGCATGTCAGAGAGACATTAGAGATAAGGCCGATTAAGTATTCACGCCGTGGCTGGCTGTATATCCAATACCACGAAAGCGTGGAACTTGTTTTATTGGCCGTAAAGTGGATTCGTTCCACTTTAAACTCCCCCGAAATGCCCACTTCACACCTTTTGTTTGGCGGTAGTCTGCTTTATCACCCCTTAATTTGATGAAGCTTCACTTAATCTTTGCTTAATCTTAGTTTCAAACTTTGGATCGTGGAAATTGGAAAAGGTATCGTGTCAGACGGCTGATATACTTCATCATTTGTTTGCGTAAGTTTACTTAACTATGATATATTTACGACCCCTTTTAAGCTAATGTAAATTTGTTAAACCCCATGTAAACTTGTTTGTCCGTCAAAAATATTATAGTTTTTACCAATAATGTGTCAATATAATACAATTTACTCTTAAAGTTTCTTAAAAAATATAATTCGTTACAGGACACTTTTATAAACACCAGGTTGATTTTGTTTAGCTTACGTTCAATAATTCAATAAATTAATGTTAAAAGGAAAAGTCTTTTATGGATAATTTAATTAACTTTTAATAATGTATTAAATAATATATAGAACGCTGCAACAAGACGTTACGATTATTTAAACATTTTATCAAAATGGTTAATTTTATCAATATACACCACAACCATAGTATTGTTACTATGGTTGTGGTGTTAAGTGTTGTGAACATAGTAGTGTAGTGTTGGTCCTGACGAAGAGACGGGTACGTCTCAAAACCGATAGACCTTAAATCGGGTAATGGTTTATACTAAATTTACTAACACTCTGTTAAAATATTATTAAACTACTAGCCGAATTCTAAAAAAGATCAATAATTGCGAGTCATCACGAACTTCAGCAATAATATTCAAAAATATTTTTTCAAATAATTTAGAAAAACAAAAACAAAAGACATTATTCATTTTTCTATTTTGACATACATAAAACACCCTGCCGATGTAAAGATTTTTTCGAAACATATATGTGTAATTAAGCAAATAATATAAGTACAAATAATACAGTCAATTTTTTAAAAATTTAATTATCATTATAATACAAATGTGTTATTTTATTAATAGTTAGTAGATGTCTAATTTATAAATTGTTCCATCTTTTTATTATCGAGGTACCTTTTCCGTTTCCCGGGAAAAGGTTAAACCATGTACCTTATTAACTTTTCAATCGCTAATGTGAATTCATAAATATAGAGTGTACTGTTAATAAAAGACCTCGGCAGTAGTAATGGCAAAATTAATGTAGCTAAATTATAGGGAATAGTAACTATTGCTCACATGATTGCTTGCAAATGATACCACTCCTTGATCCTAACAACTTATTTCTATTACTTTTATTAAAGTAGACACATTTCTTCAATATTTTCTATTTCAACGAGCATTGTTTGTGTAGTATGAATTTGTTATTAGAGATTACAAATTTTGTAATTTGCATTCTTATAATTTTAAAGCGGCCAACTTATTGTGCCAGCAAAACATTTATACCACGCTTATATTAGCTTCTCCTGTCTATCTGTTTATCTATTTGTCTATACGGAGTCTTATAATCAATATTTCACCCCTTCCGCAACATCCAATTGAGCTGAAATTTTGCACACATGACAATACACAAATCAATTATTAAATTCAATAATTAAATAATAATCCATCATTATTAATTAAACAAAGTTTGATATGGGAAATTCGTAAATAAGCTCGCCAAAAAAGATGGCGCTAGTTTCGTTTATTGAATATAGAAATTATATACTCAACAAGCGCATTCAAAAAAATGAATTTGAAATTAGTTACTGAGGTCACCAAAAGATGGCACTAGTTGCCTACCGAAGTTATTTTGTATGAAATTATATTCTCCACAAGCGAATTTTACTTCAATCATTAATATGATAATAACTGATAGACCACTGGGTCTATTCTTTTTTCATCTGCCAAAAATTAAATTTTACAAGTGTGTATATGTATATAAGTCATGTGAAAAAGGCAGTGCGCACAAAATAGATTAGAATATTCATTAAGTAGAAAATTAAAAATATTAAAAAATAGAAAATTATATCATATGAAATTTTTTTTTAACCATGCCTATACTTTTTAAATATACCTACTTAATAAAAAATAATTTTTTGGCCAAAAAAAATTTTTCCTCAATCAGAAAATAAAAGCGTGGGCGATTTACCTTCACCTATATAAATATCGTAAGCACTCTTTCTTCTACTTTCTACCAAAATAAATGATTTGGGATACATATAAAACAGGATAATTCAAAATAAGGAACCCAAAGTCAAAGCAGGATATTTCACAATGGCAAATGTAACAGCTGCACCAATAGTAGTGACCCAAGATAAAACTGTATCTTGCCATCGAGTTTAAGTAACCATTTTATGGGCAGTCTATTTGATGTATAAACAATCGAGATGATGGGTGAATTCGTTCATCCGTATTAGTCATTAATCGGAGCACAAAAACGTGGTATTTTACGTAGCCTCGTATGAGAAAAGGTCGCAGGGTATCTGGATATCTTAGAAAGTGCCGAGAGTGTAACATCAAGTCTTGGGTCCCATGCAATCCTTTGGAGTATCCTCTGAAGCGATGTCGATTTTTTGTGCTTTTTTCATTATACAAACAGTATGTTCGATCAAAATATTGGTATCAAAAACGAATGACGTCGAATAGTTTAGTCTTGCGGAACTGCATATATCTATGCACTTTGTATTACGGTTTCGCATATCTTGTAAATGTGCTAATGCTAAGGGATAATTATTGACTGGAGGAAGCACCTAGCATTAATAATTTGAAACTCTATTCTCTACCCTTTTAAGTAGAAAGAGTTTCATTTATGAGCGGTTTGTGACTGCAGAGATATAAGGTTTTGAAATCGAAACAATATGATTATTGTATGTACAAAACTTAAGGTAACATGGGAACAATATATCAAGTAAACTAGCGACCCTGCCTGGCTTCACCCGTTACGGTATTGCCAAGTCTTATTTTTTTAACTCGTCATTTTTTCTAAGATATTTAATTTATGATTTTGTGTAAGGGATGAATTTGATCTGAGTAAATGCTTAGGGTTAATAAAATGTTTAATTTGATAACGATTATTACTGAAGTGATCGAAATACGCTGAAAAGTTTTATAGACAAAAATAGTTGTTGTAAGTTGCTCTCAAAATATAGATATTTGCTACCACTGAATTTTTTGTAGAATAGGTATATAATTTTACGCAATTTCTTCTTCACGATTTTATTGTATCTCTAACGGATTAGACAGCGTTTTCCATGAGAGCGTTTCTTCATTCACTAATATCATTAATGCTCAGCTCCTATATGCACTAGGATAATTTTGAATACATAAAAATTTTTTTCAAGAAAAGCAGACCTTAACAGTAAAAACCGCATACAAATCCATTCAGTAATTCTCGAGATAAGCGCGGTCATACAGACGGATAGACGCTCGCTGGGGACCTTTTTTATACTATATATTGATTATTTATCGGAATTGATAGGTCTTTCTATTTCAGAGATATTCGTCCTAAATTCTCTGACCCAATATACATCACGACATAATTATATTGAAAATGAAACGTAAAATAAATTTCAATTACAATAATCACTGATTCCATTTTGATTCTAACCAAAAGTGCGGTTATCATTGATTTCAAAAGTCAATTTATTTTCCTCTGTCATCCGCACCCGGTGTAGTAATAAAACAGGTAATTTTAACATAGTTAGTAAAACTGTTTTCTGTTCAACTGAAGGTATGTTTACATTAAATTTAAGACCAATCATTTCAACGAACAATTCGAAAACGTGGGTGTATATTACATAAAAATACAAAATTTTATTATTTTATCCCATTCTGTTCTTTGTTTTAAATACAATATGTTTATGTTTATAAATATCGACATCATGATTATAAAAACATTTAATGATTCGAAATT
Source organism: Agrypnia vestita (assembly GCA_016648135.1). Classification (NCBI taxonomy): domain Eukaryota; kingdom Metazoa; phylum Arthropoda; class Insecta; order Trichoptera; family Phryganeidae; genus Agrypnia; species Agrypnia vestita. The sequence goes on along the minus strand of JADDOH010004010.1, from coordinate 11,213 downwards.
AGTATCGTATAAAAAATTGTGAACAAAATAGAAACAGTTAAAGTTAACGACATTAAAAAAAAACAATATTAATATTCACAATACTTCATCGCAACCTTCAATGTACCGCAAACCCTTAAATTACGCCCCAGTACTCCAGTTGAACAGGTCGTTACCCAATTGTGTTTAATTAAATTGTTATTTAAACCTGTTGATGAGAAGGACTGTACGTCGAAAACGTCAAGAGAAGTAGAATACATTTTTTTACGAATTTCAAATCGTTCATTTAATTATCAGGTGATGAAAAATATTTTTGAAGGGTCATAAAAGCAATATTTTCGATACAGCAGATACAAAGGGGATTTAGTACGGCACGGCCGCGTTTGACAATATGTCCTAAATTTTAAATAGTTTTGCGCCTAGATTGCGTGCAAATATAATACTTGCATACGTTTGGTTATAAATCTATTTAAAGGGGTATATTTGAGGCTCAATGAAATACCCTTCAATATGTGTCACATGTCTGCGTGTTATATATTTTACCTTCTAAATAAATTTTTTTATTATAAATAAATAAATATTTTATTTTAAGCCACTTTATAAAGATATTCTGTAAATCGGTTTCGTTTGCATCCAACCTTCTTCTTGACAGTATTGTAATATTAACTAATACAAGTATGGACAGTTATATTATACAAAAGTTTTATAATTAGATAGAGATAAAATAAATGTAAAGTTTATCAAGCTATAGGGTAGGAGGAAAAGTAAAGATAAATACATCGATAAATAATAAAAGTCAAATGGTAAATAATCAAATTAATTTATCCAAGAGTCCCTTAAGTTAGAGAGAGTTAAAGGTATTCCCATTTTCCCAATTTAATCCCTATCGTTCTTCCCCGACCCTTACCTGATACTCTGCCAGTCTCTAATATGCTTTCCTTTTGTCTTTCTTCTTACTAAACGTCTATGTAGTGTAAATGTCTGTACTTTGTTAAGTTTATTTTAATCTGTCTTTATATAAATAAATGGCTTAAAACTACATATATTTTGTTATGATACTTTTGTTAAGCTACAAAATGCTTACTGCGGATTCAATAGGTGATAAATTTAAAAAATATTGTGTCGATAGAATAAAATATGAAAAATAAGTTTCTGGAAGGATCTAGAGGCATCTCGAATAATCTAGAAAAGTGCGAAGTGACCCAAAGATACTATTCAACAGCACGGGGTGCAGGGCACAGTTGGCAACTATAAATAGATATCGACACCGAGCACCACATTTCATTTCAAAGTTAAAATTTGAGATCAGCGGGTGACTTAAAACGAACATTAATTTTTGGACGCAAATAATCTAGAGATTTCTGTTGTGTTAAGTATTATTACTATTTCCAAATAAAGTTTAACATTTACCGAAGTGCTTTACAACGGGTTCGAGTAAACATGAATACATGGCAACATAAATGTAGCGTTATCATGAAACGAATATGTAAAGATTATTAAAATGATTTTTCTAAAATTAAAATCCTGGATCTACCAGTTCTGAAGCATCTAGAATATACAGTAGCTGCGGATTGATTTTTTTCATGTTTTTTCTTCTTTTTCTTTTAGATTTCATATTGCTGGCTTCCCGTTTCATAGGTTTAAGTGCTACTGTGCACCTGCCCTCTACTTATACCAGCAGCTAGTTAGCTTTTGAATGTTCACTTTAAGGAAGTCTTTGAAACATGGCAAACGTGGTACTTGTAAGTCCTTGATCTATGCGACAGAGCACTTCAACGAAACGTCCAGTATCGAATTTCTACACGTCCATACGGTTGATATAAAATATTCACGGTTTCAATACCAAAATATGTCAAAGGATCATAATATGAAACTTAAATCGTTTATAATATTTATTTTATGCAGCAATGTTAAACAACTAACAAAATTATATTAAAAATGTAAAAAAAGATGATGTCGGATTGTAATACATACTAGCTGTGACCGCGCGACTTCGCACGCGTAGATTTTTAGTACACTGTTTGGATCGTCACAGAACTTTCGCGAACCTTCTAGAACATTCTCCTTCCAGAACTTTACACCGACACATTCCGCCACTCAGTTTAGAACCTTATAGAACTTTCGGGAATTTTCTAGAACCTTCTCCTTCCAGAACTTTCTAGAGCAGGTTTTTTCGGAACCTTCTAGACTCACCGATACAGTCGACGCGCCTATTTTGAAACAATCTGAAGCATTTTCGGCCTTCCCGCAACAAAACAATGTGCTAGAAAGCACATTTTTGTCACCCACTCCCACCCACGCACAGCCACCCCCACCAAACTCGCATATTTTCGATGTGACACCAAGGGCTATCCACCACCATAACCACCGGTGGGTGATTGTGGCTGGTTGTGGAGAAAGCTTGGCGGGTAGGGAAACACGGGTTTCTTTATATATATATATAGATATTGATTATATGTTATATCGTAATAGACATTATAGGCTGTATGTATTTCAGTGAGTGCAGTTAGGACCGATATGATTATTATTTTATGATTAAATCAAGTTATAAAGTTTTTCAAATATATCGTGACCGACAACTGGCTGTGTAAGGTGGACGCATGCATTCCTTTATTAAACATCAAGTTATTCATTACAACTACTATTCCAGTAGCGCCACGATCATTAAGGTATAAGGCCGAGTTCACAACTGATCTCTAGGATTCACATGAAATGCAAGCCGTTACCTGACAACCAGACTGTGTTGTGGCTTTCATTTACCCGTGGCGTCGGCATCCAGGCTCAACTCACTAGAAATGTGTCAACACAGACAAGGCAAACACGAAGGGCCGAAGCTTAAAAAAGTAAACACAAAAATTTATTTTGCAGATTTATTTTAATTTTTCTGAGTCTGCTTATCACATAAGTGTAACAAACCATTCTTTCAATAATCAAACTTGAAAAATTTTTCACTCCACAGCTTAAAATATCTGAAAAAGCGTAGAAATCTAAAACAACAAAAAAAATTGATCTATCGGTCTTGAGTTCAGCAGGGAATTTGGTGCTTGATGTTCGGTTATTCTCTCCACATGACCCAGCCACCGACATCTTCCCAATTTTATAAATTTTAGGACTTTTAGCTAGTTTACCAGAGTATAGAGCTCATTGTTAAAACGTCTGCGCTAATATCCATTTTCTAGAACAGTTCAAAGATGCGCCATAATGCATCATTATTAATTAAATATATAGAAAATACTAGATGGCATTGAAATGATTCAAAATGACAGCTATATCTAGAAGAAGGTAATTGACGCCTCACTATGCCTCATAAATTGTTTATTCTGATACAATTAAAATACATTTGTGAAGTAACTGTATGTTATTCGTTTTTATTTATTAATTAATTGTTGAAAAACACAGCTAAAAGAAAATTATATGTACATTATGTATGAGAGTGTAAACAGATACTAATGGACTTATTAACTTATATCCTAGCATATTTCTTTGTATTTTATTATTATTAATATTGATAATAGGCAGGCAGCTTAAGCTGATAGGCGCATATCACTGTCTCTCATTTGAATATCCAGCCTATTCTTAAATTGAAGATGTTGGAATGATAATATATACAAATTTAAAAATTGTTTCTATATTTGACAATAAATCATGGGATAACGTGTGGAATTAATAAATAAAAATAGTAATTTATTTGCATTTCAAATTAAATGAAAATTGATCATCGCCGATTTAAAACCACTAACAGCCATACAAACGTACGCGTTAATGGATGGATTTATGCGTTTTAATTAAACTGTATATAAATTATAACGTCGGATCGTTCTCATGAAACCGTTCTCCATTTTAATTAAAGTCACAGTTCCAATTCTCCATTTCAGAACGAACGAAACACGTACAGGCTTCAGTTTTAACTACTTCGTGCTCGAAATGCTTATCGAAACCTTTTTATTATTTTATTTCCAGATATCTCCGAATATGAGAAATATAATTTATGAAAAAATCAATATTTTATACAAAGGATTTGATCATGCAGTTTGCATTATAACCATATATATTTAAAAAAATTAAAAATGTCATTGATATTTCAGTGATGATTTTTTTTTATAATTAAACCTATTTTTTTAAGTTATTAAAAAATATTTATTCAAATGTAAATTTTTTTAATACATCAAAGGGATGGGATGCATTATAATGCGAGATGTGTAATCGTGCCTTTTACATAAACTTTTTGTCGATTCCAAATGTAATAAAAATATATAATAAAAATATATCATAAAAAATGTAATAAAAATATATCACTTTTTTCATCGTATAAGGCAGATATTATATGATTCTCTCTGTCTATCTGATATAAATTTGCATGTTAAACCCCGTATAAGAAACCCTGAGTTCTTCAGAATAAGTCAGCACACTAATAATGTCGGTTACTTTTCTCCCATTACAAGGTTGTGTCGCACATATAATTTGTATTGTGCCGACCCTAACATTGATGCTGATATTTTTGCAGACACGTTATCTTCGTTCAAAAACTCACTCATACACAACATCCATTTTCTAAACGACGACATGAACCTATAGATCATTAAATACTAATCGCACTACACTCAAACACAAATATATAATATACATAAATGTACATGTGAAATATAATTAATTACAAAAATACATGTTACTAGAGCATGCCGAAGACTCTTGTAATTGGGATAACGGGCATAGTCTTCACTACAATGTTTATTATCTGAGTGTCATGTACCCATTATCCTGTTAGTGTCTCTAATAAATAAAAAAAAAAATAAAAAAAAATAAAAAAATATATATCGAATGATTATTCGATATTTGCCTTATACGTGTAATATTATACTTATATAAATCAATTTCGTGTTGTAGTATCATCGGCGCCCGCGCACTAGTCACTCGGAATTGTATCCTTAGTTTTTTACCCGCTGTACGAAATTAGCCTGCAAAAGTACTCGACAGGAATTCTTAATATCGAAATTATGCCTGGATCTTTTGTTTTGTTGTTTTTTACTTACCTTACCGCTGGTTTGTCAACTCTCTTAATTTCGATTGCACCTCCGTCTGTAACTTCCTGGAATAACAACAACAACACTGATCAGCAAAGAACATTCACCAAAAATGTCGTCATTAAAATGCTTCTGCTGTAAATATACTTTAGGTTTTAAGTCGATGATAATAGTATGAAAATAGTCCCATGATTTTTCACGGATTGACGGCTAGTTTTATTTTAACAATTAGCAGTAAATCGTCAAAAATGACAATATATTTTCATGTTAGTTTCTAAGGAATAAATATTTACTTATTTAAAGATAACACCCTGTATATAGTATTTTAACTTTTTTTATATTTTCCCTGCCGGCAGTTAAATGTACTATTTTAAGCCCTGATGAAGACTAAACGTGATTCTGTCCTTTGACGATAACTTATCCTAGCCACTACAGCACGTTGGAGATGTCACTAGTCTTGGAAAAAATGTTTGAAGAAAATATATTGTGCGCCCTTTATTCTTTTTATACGTACAAATCGCTCGCGTATTTGCGTATTTAAGTCCTATGTGTACTGTATGTTGAAAGTCTACGCAGACATGGCGGTAACAACATCGTTAAGTTGCTGCTGGTTCGGGTTTGCTAGCCCGGGGTTCAAGCCTCGTCTCCGGCCATTTAATTTTCGTTTTTTAGCCGTGAATTCCAACGAAATTACGGACGATACACAAAGTTACAGACAAACGGACGGACAGACGGACAGGCAACTAAATTATTATAATTGGGATGTTCTAAAGGTATTTTACTGGCAATACGTTGTATTAATTGTAAGGTCATGTATACACGGTAAAATATCACATAAAACATTAATCGGTAGGTAGACATTTTATTTTTACTATCATAACTCATTCTAAAAAAATATGACCAACTTTGAATTAATGATTTTTTAAATATTTTTATCATCAATAACATTTTTTTTTATTTTAAGTTTAATTTTGGTGCAGGTCTTTAGTAGGTACAATATATTATATTATTATATTATATAAGGAGAAGAAATATATTTTTAAATATGAAAGAAAATTTAATTTATGTGAACAAAATTAAAACCGTATGACAGAAGACGATATTATATTAAGGGAGGCACGTCTTCATCACAAGCCAAAGATGAAAATAATATAATACGCTTCTCCTGAGAATACAGATGTAATCAATTTGAATGTAAGAATAAATTTTCATTGCAGCCTCGCAACCGTAATTGGTATTTAAAATTTGTTGATTTTGCTTTCAATGTTGACAACTTTTGCTAGTACTACTTATTTTCTTTTTTATTTTCGTTTTCAATTCTATAAGTAAATACTGAAAAAAAATCATACTAAGTAGGTAGTATATTCATATTATAAAGTATGTAAAATATTCTAAATAGCAATTGTATTATATGTACTGGACTGAGCATTTAATCCGGTCATTATTAATAATTACCGTCATTCATTCGTTCAATATGATGTATGATTATTAATATTTTAATAATTGCAAGGAACTTCATGTTGCATTTTAAATAATAATTTAATCTTTGTACTAAACTCATTCTTAATCATTTATTATTATTTACGTTTTGAAAGGAGTAGTCTTTTCAATAAAAATTTAGAAACGCGTCTCAGAAAAATTAAATAAACAACTTTAAAAAAATGTGTTTTTATTTTAAAATATGTAGTATTTTAAATAGGGGTAGGTAAAATCGTATAAACTAGTAGATTTTACATGGTAAGCTGTAACATTTAAATAACGCAAACTTGCAGAACTTTAAAATAACTTTATATGTTTAGACTTTTCATTTTTTTGCGGGGCTACATACGAATATTTTTTATTTTTTACTTATATCAATCATTAAAATAATAGTTGATATATGCATTTAAATATTTATATCAATTATTGTATATAAATACGCTGAAAGTGAGAAAAAAACATTGACAATCATCACAAAAAAAGTCATCACAAATTTGATAATGCATAGGTACTCTATTGTGATGCCTTATAGTGCACAAAATTTTAAGTTTTTCCGGAGAGAAAACAAATAACGCTGATGGTTTGCCGACTCTCGAGCAAAAACACTGCAATTCAAGGTTACATCTACTAAAATCAGGAATTTATTGGAAAAAAAAATAATAAAAATTTTCGTTCTACGCGACGATATTCAATTTTTGTGACTCGCGCGGTCTCCATATCAGTATCATAAATATTTTAGTGTTTTGTCAAAATATTGAAAATCTCCCTCACTGTCTTCTGTATCCCTCACTCACTCGCTTTTCATAGTAAGAGATTTTAAAAACTTTTTCATACAATTTTTCAAAAATTTTCTTATAAAATCCTTGTCCTGACAATAACAAACACAACAATAAAATAATTATTCAATTTGGTGCAGTCGTTCGAAAGTTATGCGCGTACATACATTTCGGCTTTTCATTTTTATTTATATAGATATGGAGCTATACAAATTAAGTATTAAAAGATAATAAACGCTTTGTTTTATCCACAAAAAGGGAGTGTCCCTTCAGAAATATGTTGAATTTTTATGATAAAGATGAATCGTGGGTTAATAATTATTTTTTATCATTTTATTTATATAAATATTAGAACATTTTCTGTAAACGCCACTTTTTAAAAGAAAATTAGTATATTAAATAAACGACTCAAAATTATTAATAAACATATTATAAGACTACTTTTTTGGTCACGATTATTTTAAGTATTTTTTTTTTTGATTAAAAATATTATTAAAGAAAATTCTTTTCGGAGCAGCGACAGCGAAGTTTTATTGAAACTTGGAAAAGCCCACAGGAAAGTTTTGTCGGTGAGAATGGTGACTTGTTATGGCCTCAAAAAGGAGCAAACAATGAGTCCATATTTTCCTTTTTCCTCCTTCGTCTCCTGCGAGTCCTGCGTTTGACACTTCATTAACGCGTGCCGGGGCACGTGCGAGGGAGACCGCTGTGTGTGCGACGGGGACAAGTAAAAAGTGGGCCAACTTATACCATCGCACGTAATGGCCTTACTTAATAATATTAGGGTCTAATGTCCCTCAGGAAGTTTGGTTGGAAATTATTATCCACAATAATTAGTACATTTTTTCAAAGCCGATAAGAGTGTGATATAAAACATTATTTTTTTAAGAGAATTAATACTTTGAAATTAAATAAAACAGTAGCGTAAATAATACATAGAATAAAAATAGGGTCGCTCAGGTGGTTTGGGCGTGTTGAGCGAATGAATGAGGAAAGAATGGTAAGAAAGATATATAATGCAAAAGTTGACGGCACCAGAAAGAGAGGGCGACCACGGAAGACGTGGCATGACCAGATTAACCAGATGCTGGAAGATGGTCCTGTTAGAAGCCTGAACAACCGTCGAGCTTGCATGCGAAGATGTGTGAATGTAGACGAAATGAAAGTTGTATGCCAGGACAGAAGAATATGGCGCTCTATCCTCTCTGCCTACCACCACGGGGAAACTGCGTGATGGTAAGTTAGTCAGTAGCGTAAATGAAATCTCTCCTTTTTGTGTAGGTTAAATTAGGTTAAAAAATAAAGTACTTTTTTTCGCCATGCATTTTAGGGTACATAGTACCTACCCTATTTACTGCATGCTAATGATTTTTGATTATTGACGTCAATTTTTTAAATAAAGAAAATAATATTGAACTATTTTAATCTACAAGATTCGTGGAAAACCTTCGTAAAGCTTCGCTTAGAAATATCCTAACAATGAGCTTGTTGAAAACTGTGTATTTTGCGGTTGCCCAGTCCATTTTACGTTACAGAATAGTTGGATGGGGGGGGGTGTGGTCCTTATATCTAATATTTTTCCGGTGGAAAGGTTGCACAGACGAGTTAATTTCAAAGAAGCTTTCAATAATTCCAATAGGTTTTCTTAAAAAAATGTTTTTTTTACTCCCTTTATATTAACTCGTGGCATTTGCTTGCTTGCTTGCCGGCTTGCCGCCAAAAAAAAATTTGGATTGATTTTTGACCCTTTTTCCGTAATCCAATCGAGCTGAAACTTGGCAAGTAGACTCGTGGCGACGATCAAGAAGATCTATAAAATTTTCTTTAAAAAAAATCAATAATTATAGTATAATTTCGTATTTATAGAAATTTAATTGGTTTTTTCAAATTGGAATCATTAGAAAAGTTTGATTAGCAACGGCGGCCCGATAACGTCGCGGAATTTGAATTACTCCGTCGGTATACATAATAGGTACTTCACTGCGAATGTCGAAAATCTAAATTGACTGACAAATGTTTTTAGAAGTGTCTTATCAAAGCTCAAAACATCTGACATTTTAGAAATATATTAAATTACAGTAAGTTTAGTGTTATGTTATATGTTTTAACTCGTCTTTAATTGTTGTTATATTTTACAAAAAAAGTGAGTATAATAAAAACTTGGTATATTACTATTTTTTTGTAATAATAATTATTGTAAAGCTTCGTCAGTACCTTTTCTGATCATCCACACGGCTGTGATGAAGTGCGCTGTAAAAGCGTCCGTCGCCCTCGTAATCCGGAAGAATCCAATTCCTGGTCCGGCGCTCCAGATTGAGCCGTTCGCCAGCTGAGTGTGCGGAGTCTGTAGACACCTACCCATCGGAAACGGATAGAGTCCAGATTAAATTTCTTATTCCACCCCTTGCAGTATTCGATCCGGGTGCAGGAAATGCAACTCGCGAAAATTATTTCTCGGCGGGTTTATCAAAAGATTTTTAACCATGCTCTCATAAACAATCTAATGTTTTTCTTCGTTGTCCATTGAGAAATGTGACATTGATATTGAAGTGAACAAACATATAATATTTTATAATAAATGAGGCATTTACTTTGCATTGTAACTAAATATTTTGGCTCTACAATCCCTGGTGGGTCACGGCATCGTAAAAGGTCTTTCTCCGCTGATCTCAATTTTGCACCATCTTTCTCCCGTTCTAGATCTCCAGGGCAGGTATTTTTTATTATTTATATAAAAATAAAAAATATAATTATCACAATGCCAAAATATACTTTTTGTATTTAGCTTATAAAACCCCTCTAGGTTAAACCTGTTCTAGGGTAGTTATAATTAACAAATTTATAGTTTAAAAATATAATACAATGTAAAAAAAAATTAACATAAAAATATTTAAAAAAACACGATTAAATTATACAATTTAGAAAAAAAGAGCAGGATCTGGAATCACCTCTCCAACTTTGGAGTGACGTCTGCAACTTTCCAGGAAAATCTGGAATTTACAAGTACTTGCTGTAAACACTGGAAACGTCTGGATAATAGCATATAAATACGTCACACGGGAGTAAGGTGTGAGTTATTTTCCGTGCGCGTCGACAGCGATAATACAAGCGAAGGTAGCCGCGGGCGTCGGGTCAGGCCGGCAAATTGAGTGGTAACGGCGAGAAGCCAGTGATGCCAAGCGAGCGGTATTTCGACAGCGATTCTAGAAAGTTCTTACGTAGCGAAATAAAACCGAAGCGAAATTTATTAGTGCGGAAATTGATGAAATATTCTAGTGAACAGTGAATAAAGTGTTAAAGCGAATATAAAGTGTGATAAATTTTTACGAATATTTACGAGTGATAAATTTGCGAAATAGTTTAATTTAAGGAATGGCGTTACATTAAATAGTGATAAGTGACTTTGTACGTTAGTTTAATTAATTATTCAGTAATCAATAAATTCATTATTAAATTTCAGCGTTTATTTAATTCATCCTGCAGCCACGACACGTGAAAATATTATTATTTTGAAAATAAAAATTGATTATATAAATAAAGGTGTACAAATTTTTTAATACAAACAAAGATTTAAATAAATTTTTAACCTGCTTAAGTAGTTTCAGATGTTCCCATTCACACAAAAAGTTTCAAATTATTGATAACAACGATGATGTTGGAGATTAATGCATTTTTTCGATACTACATATATTTCAGCCTGCCTTCGTGGAAGACAAAGTAAAATCAAACGAACACCTAACCACAGACTACTGAACCAGTTTCAACTGGTTTCCCATAAGTTTATCGGAGTTCTTCTCCGAATCAATCACTTATCGGCCCAGGTTAGATGGGGGATAAATATTTGATTGCAGGGCGCACGTAGCCGTGAGGTATATCGGTCCTTGTAGGGACCATTTTTCATTGTTATTCCAATCGTAAGTATTACAATTTACGCCCTACTGCCGGTCTCGGAGGTAAC
>JADDOH010004009.1:0-70597 GCA_016648135.1 Agrypnia vestita | reverse complement strand
TGTTGATTTGCTTCACTCAATTCGTGAGGTACCCACCTTTCAAGCTTTTTCACCTTACCAATTTGCTTCAAGTGGATTAAAACAGTTTTATCACTAACACCGCAGCCTGTAGCTAACTCGGATGTGGTTTGCGATGGATCCCGCTTCCACAATAGCCTTCAATTCTTCATTATCAACTTTGGTCTCCGGCCGTCTACGGGGCTTGTTCTGCAGGTCGAAATTTCCAGAACGAAAACGTTGGAACCAAAAACGCACTGTGTTTTCTTTTGCGGCACCGTCGCCATACAAATCATTAATCCTTCGAGCCGTTTCTGCAGCACTGGTGCCACGGTGGAACTCGTACTCGTAAATAACGCGATATTTCAAGTTTTTCATTTTGTAAACTGAGTGACGCAAAGAAAAAAACAATTGAGGAAAAAACAAATGAATCATAATTTTCAAAACACAAATACATGAGTAAATAGCTGTATAAATTTGGATTTGGAATTCCTAACCAAAGAGAAGATATTTGAGATCAAATTTGCCAGTACGGCAAAACGCCAATTTCATATGTAAGAACCTAATATAAAGGATTATTTTTAAAACATTAATAAACCTCGCAGGACTATATTCCTGCCTTGATTATGAGTCGAAAATGTTCCAGCTATTATGAGCTAATATCAATAGTTATGTAGATATGCGACATCAAAGTTTGCATTTTTTTTTCAATATTTCTGACTTATTTTTTGTAAAACGTTGGACTATCATTACAGTAACTCATATCGATTACGAAAAATTCATTCGTTTCAATACAAGTTAAATCAAAATATGGCAGGTCCTTAGTTCTGTAGATGCCCAATAATGACTTCTAGACATTCTTTCTCATATAAATATGAATAGTTTCGTCTCTGTGAGACATCTAAAATATTCTTTAATTAATTAAAAGATATGTATTTGATTACGCAGGCACTATTTTAAACATAATATTAATCAGTCACAATAAATATTCAGCTCAATATTGAATAGCATGTCATAATTCAATTTTTTTTATGCGACACATTTTTTATGCACACCGTCACAATATTTGAGACAAGTAAAATAGTGCAGACACAGGCGAGCGATTATTTCATCACGTGGTGACGGAAATAATTATGCCATCATCCCCCCACCGCGTGTCGCCCCCGGTACGGGACAGAAGCCTCATATTGTGACAACTCGAGCTCAATAGAGCCAATTTGAATAGCTAAAAGTTGTATTTTCAACGATGTAATATGAATAAATTGATTTATTTATTCATTTATTATCAACAACTTTCATGTGGGTTTATATATATGTATATATATATATATATATATATATTATATACAGTAAAAAAAATATATTTAGCTAAATTACTGTACATTTTGTTATGCGATAACATGTAATGAGTAAAAACGCGTTTAAAAAAAACAATAATTAATCATCATCTTCTCTTGTCCTAGTAGGGTCGGAGGCCCATAAACTCGACAAAATGCTTCATTTTCGCCTGTTTTGTGCGTCTTCTGCATAATATGTTGACCGAGGGTTCTTCTTTCCTGGGTTGCCAAGAAGATACATTATGGTACTCGTTACTCCTGCATTCTTAGCACATATCCAAGTCACCTCATTTGTGATTTCTCTATATGTTGGAGTAGAGGCTCTATGCCTTATGTCAGCACTTCTCACTCTGCCCACAAGTGTGACTCTCAGTACCTCCCTTAGAAAACTCATCGCAGCAGCCTGGATGCTTGCTCTCATTCTCTTCGTTAGAATCCAAATTTGATTCCATTCATTCAATTCCATCAATAACTCAACATTGAAGTTTTCGTTGGATGTAACATTATTCCGGGCAAGGGTAAATAAAACTTACTTTTTACTCCCTTTCTTTTAAATCGTAGCGTCTGCTTGTCTACCGCTTTAAGCTTTGGATCGATTAACCCTTTTCCCGTGATCCAATCGAGCTGAAACTTTGCAGGCAGACTCGTGGCGACTGTAAAAATTATTTTACAATTTTCGTTTAAATAAATTGAATAATTATAATAGGATTTTGGATTTTTCGAAATTTTAACGATTTATATATTGTTTAATTTTCAGGCCGACGCGTGGAGTAGGCGCGAAACCTGTTTCAATGAGAAAAGGAGTATAATAAAAACTTGGTTTTTATGGGTTAGTTTTTTTTAAATTTCATATCAAACCGAGTTTTTTCAACATTTTAAAAACAAGTAAAAACATTTTTTTTTGTAATAAAGCGCGTTTTCTTTACTAAGGCATTATAGTTTTTTTTTTAATATTTTGTATTATTTGAATTATCACAATTTTCTCATTTACAGTTAAATTACATGTCTAACGCAAGCAACTCTTGTCCTAGGACTTGTTATAAATAATATAAGTTTTTAATAATGTGAGTTTTTAACAATATACGTAAATAAATATTTCACGCTTCAATTTCACCTTGAAATGACATTATTTTTCCCGGTCATGGAAGTGACTCAATTCAAAATATACTATTTACGACACGATTTTTAAATCGATCGAAATCAGTGGGCGTAAAATCTGTCAGCTATGTTTTACTATAAACATTTTTAGCACAACTAATTTCAATTATTTACTATCTTTTCGTGTAAGAATAGTATTTTTGATGACTTCTCCACCTGGCTTCTAACCGAGAAAAGCCACTAAAAATAATTTCACTCTGCCCTCTACGAGTCATTTTAAGGATTGACTTCTCGACTTTTTTTTGCCATAAGGGACGATAAATTTATCATTTATATATTCATCATAAATAAATATTAAAATATAAATTATTGAGACGTAGCTGTTTATATGGGAATGTAGGTGTGAAGTCTTTAAGCGTTTACGGGGCTCAGGACCTATTTACTGGCTGGCTAGCATACTAGGTACACACATATTTATTTATTTATTTATTTTATTTTGGGGAAAATTAACAGCAAATCAACATCTTAACAAATATAAAATAATGGTTTTAAAATTATGCCAATAATTTAACAATTAACATATTGATAATAATGATATAATATTGATTAATGATGATCCCTCTGGGGACAAAATCCAGTATTTTGCTCTTGAAAAATTTGATCAACCTCAAAATATTCTGAATATTTATATAAAATATAAAATAATATTAATATCATGCATTTAATTTCTGGGCACTTCTTGCCTGTTTGTGTGCTCAAATGAAATAAAATAAAAAACAAAAAATAAAAATTCAATACAAAATCACAACACAAAAAATACTAAGCTTCCGGGGCGAGGTCCGTTAGCACCTGCGGGGGATAATTCTGTATTTTTGGAGCCTATTTTTCAAAAGGAGCTTAACGTAAATCACGTCGATAATAAAAGGCGAAGTTGTGTATCGTTGCGCGCACATAAAGGGTTATAACAATAATCATAAATAATTCCGTCCACAATGGAGAACGGCGATATTGCGGGCCTTTTGTTCTGCACAGTCGAATGCACTCGTCTGCAATTAGGTGCTTCGGCCGTTCGCATCGGCGATGTCATAATTTCCACTGTCAACAGCATCAAAAAAAAATTACGCAAATTGAAGAAAATTTAAAAGCTGGATACAACGGATAAAAGGACTAAAACGTATCAAATATAACCATTCATTTTAATACTAGAACAATTTTCTAGAAAGTGATCGAATCAATAGAAACAGCGTTAATTAGTACAAATTAATTATTATTCTATATATTGTATTATTAATTAAGATTTTGATATATTAGATTTTCTTTTCTTTCTTTCTCATTGTTATTTAATTAGATTACACTACCTATACCTATGATTGTAAGTGGTTATCCCTCACCACACACAAGAATCATAATTCTTAAAAAATATTCATTGTAAACATTGTCTATGTATGATTGTATAAAAATATTATATATATATTATCAATTAAATAAATAAAAATAAATAAAAAATAAAAATTAATGTCTGAAATATTTTGGAAGCATTAAGTGACTATAAATTCAAGAACTCCGATTTAATTCGTGTCTCGTAATAATATTTTATAATTTGAGTTTTTGTGTCTATCATCATGACAAATATCATGGCACTAAGAGAAATCTGAAAAATCTTAAAACAAACATTATTATGTCCAAAAACTAAAATCTGAAAAACCTTAAAACGAACGTTATTATGTCTAAAAACTGAAAACTCTAAAACAAAGGTTATTATGTCCAAAAACAATATTTTTAAATAAATTTAATTGTTATGTCTTATAATTTTATTTCATCGGCGTCTTGAAATATTTATTACTGAATTATGTATGCTTCGATGCCAAGAGACATTTCTGATCTTTGAGTTTCATTAGATTTACGACAATTATCGATACAAAAAAATAATAGGACGGTAAAAAGAAAATTTTCAGATAATTTTTGATGTATTTTACAATTTCCGTGAATCGTAATACAACCACAAGAAACAATTTTGCAAGAATTCAACATTCTTTACGTATTCGGCTTTATACAAATACAATCTGTACGCACCGCAAAGCTAAACAAGGGATTTATATTGTAACGAAATGCCATGATATCTTGGAGTATTTTGAAAATATCATTGGTAAGTACTGTTGTTTGCTAAAACTTATTTAAAAAAATCTTATACAATAGCTTGGTATTGAAAATGTAGAAATTTAATTTAAAATAAATTGAGTTGAAATTCTAGTACCTACAAAGCGTAATATTTTGATTTTTCGTGGTTCAAATTTCTGTTTTCCATTGCCTTGAAACGTAATATGAGATATACCTATATTAAAATAGTTCGTACTGTATAATTTTATTTTAAACTATCTGGTCGTACCCGGCATTGCACGGGTTAAGGATTAAGTAAAAAATAAGTTTGTGAGGAGAAATAAAGGTTCCCCCGTTTTGCAGCCTCTAAAAAAAACAATGTTTCCATTTAATCTATGGTGGAACGGATGGGATGTCCATGAGAGAAATGTGGACTATGTTTGCCGCAAGGTCCTGAAGAATATGTATGCGAAATTCAGTGGAACAGTACAGATTTGCATTGAAATTATATGAATGGGAGGAGAAGGGTTAACGGAGGAGGGTGGAAATATTTCATAATTTGTGCAAATTCGAATGGAACGTTCTGTCCAAATTTCAAAGCAATAGTTAAAGAACTTTAGGACATTTGAGTTTTTGGACAATCAAACATATGCATTTTTATTTATGCAAATAAATAGTAGGTATATAAAAAAAGTTAGAACACAAAAATATCCTCGTATTCGAATGCTACGTTATGCCAAAATTTTAAAGCAATCGGTGAAGAACTTTCAGAGATTAGCGATTTTGTACAAACGAACATTTACATTTTTGTTTACATAGATATTATTGGAAAGAGTTTTTAAATATTTTTGACAGTTATAATATAATTACAATGACTTGAGATTTTAGAATAGGTATATATAAAGTTTTTTTTTTCATTTTTTAAGCACAGTTGTAACGCCAAAATATATTATTCTCAAAACTACTCTGTAGATTGCGCTAAAAGGCCAATTCTGGTTTGATTGACAACTAAGGAATTAGTGTCAAAGACTGCTCATAGATGGCGCCAGCCATAGTCACAACCCATACACGAAAAATGTTCCTCAATATATCAAGTACCTCAAGAGTTCAGCCTAATTATACTAAGAGATGGCGCTATTTTCGCTCGTAAAACATGAATGGAATATTACCAAAAATATTTAAATACTACAGAACACAAATGCCTCGGTATATTCTGCGTTGTTTTGAATCATCGTATAAAGAACCTTATTGAGCCTCAGTCCAAGCCATTGCCCTTCGCTAAAAAACGATACTCATAGAAGATCTAGTCTGGGCACCCTGTAGTGAAATCTGTAGTTACTCCAGTAGCAACGAGAGGACAGAAATCCACGGAGGACCTGGTCTGGGGACCCAGCAGCGGAATCCGGGGTTGGTTGTGATACTGCAAGGTGCCGCTCTATGCGCTTGCCAGCTTATCAGCGAGAATTATCTGTTATTTGCACCCACGCCCTGGAAGAGTATACAAAATTGCTTGAGCGGTTAGACCGCCATCCGTTGGATACCATTATGCAGTTTAATATAATTGTCAATGTTGCATTGCATTAAAAAATCATTAATTATTGAGATTTCATATTCGGAATGAAGTGTTCATATATTACCTATAGTGTGTTATTTATCTTTTTTTAAATCCACTAATATATTAGAATATATATTATTAACTGGCACAGACGTTACAACAATGAGCTCTATACTCTATTTAAGGAGCCAAACGTCACAAAATTTATAAAACTGGGAAGACTTCGGTGGCTGGGTCATGTGGAGAGAATGTCCGAGCATCAAGCACCAAAGTCCCTGCTGAACTCAAGGCGAATAGAGCGAAGGAGCTTAGGAAAGCCAAAATTAAGATGTAGTGACAACGTCCTCAAAGATATCTCTGCCTAAGAGCTTCGAAAATGGAGAGAGCTGGCACTAGACCGAGATGAGTGGAGGAAAATTATTGAGGAGGCCAAGACCCACAAGGGTTGTAGTGCCAAGAATGATGATGATGATGTTTATTTAATATGTTTATGACCATTCCAGTTTTGTGTAAATGTTCATCAAATTTGCTCAGTATTGTATTTTATAGGTTTTTTGAGAAAACTTTATTTTCTGTTTTCTTCCTCTCAATGTTTATCTTAATTATATATCTAAATTAGGTGCTATATCTACGAACGTATCCTATCTATTGACTTCGTCAATTTTGTAAAATGTCTCTTTTGGATTTTTTTTTCTTGCACTCTCTTGGAACGAATTTATTTTTTATTATTTTCTCATAATAAATAGTGTCACAAAAAATATTAAATAAACGCCATTTCGTATTTGCACATCAGCCCGCGTGCGGACGTCTCACCAGATGCAGGCGTCGGCGTCGCGACGCTTCGGGAAATGCAAATCCCACTCTTTGTCCCCGAAACAATCCGCCCTAACGGCACTTCCCGGAACAACCTCCTCTCGACGGAACGAATCCACTGTGCATTACGGAACGGGAAGTTAACAGCAGACAATGCATCGTTATGGCATTTGTTTTGTTATGTCGGTCGGTGTGAACGTGTCCTTAAAAATTTAACGACCCGGCAGTTATTACCAGTATAAAAAAAAGTGAATGCTTTAATTGACTGGTACGAGGGCTTTTATTATTCTTAGCTGGAAAATTCATTTTGGATTCTTGGTTTTAAAGTTAAGCTGATAATAATTATTACAAAAAAGTTGTGCTTTTTTTTATTCTGGTAATATACTAAGTATGTACTAATCAATGAAAATTGATAATCAAAGAATATCATCGTCTGCAGAATGATTACTGGTACTTTTGATGAAAACCATGATAATTACCAAGTATAATTATTGTATATTTATATAAAATAGTATTCTTTAAGATATCTTCATTTTAGTGCTTTTTCAATATTATTTCATCATGTTTAATAATTAATTCATTATCCTTCTTCGGTTAACCATACTGGGTGTCTTATAGCTAGTACGTTTCAGGTGGATTCTTGCAATGATAATGAGTCGAAAATTTTCAAGTTACCATGACCAATATGACCAATGAATTGTTATGGAGACATACAATATAAAAATTGCATTTTTTGTCAAAATTTCTGACTTATTTTTTGTAAAAAGTTGAAAAATTATTACCGTAACTTGTATCTGTTACGAAAATTTCATTATCTTTAAAACAAGTCGAATAAAAAAAAAACTTTTGAAAATTTAAGAAATTTTTTTACTCATTTATTTATTACTCATAACCACCTGTTTTATTGATGTTATATTATTTAATTGACCGTTTATTTCAATAAATAAATAAATAATATAAAAATAACTTTTATCTATTAAAGTAATGTGAACAGAGTAATTTTCATTTTATTTCATTATGTCACCACAAAATGTAAACCTTCTTTCAGAAAAACTATTCTAAAAAATTGTATGATTTTTTTAGTATTTGAACAAATAAATTGCTAACAAATTTAAAGTATTGGGAAGAAAAATAATATTGAGAAAAAAAGTAAAATATAATATTTTTTCTTATAAAAGGACACTGTCAAATTCCTTTCAGATTTTCTTGTAAAATATCGCCGTAGGATTTATCGTAGAGCTCCTCCAATACACTTTTCTCTTCAAAAGCTAATCATCCATTATTCCATTTCACTGACTCATATTATTACAAAGCTTTGAAAAGTATCGTCCCCAACCCTCGCCTAAGCTGGTTACCTGAAGAAAGACTCAATTTTAATTGAAAAATGCTAAAAATTTAGCCATTAATGAGCCGGCGCATTATTAAAGAAAATGTTTTAAAAGTATCGGTGAAGATTATTTTCTAAAAAGTTTCAAAAAACTAACGAAACTTATACATATAAATCACATTGATTATATTATTGATGGATTTAAAATTTACAATGTAGAGTTTATTATTTGTCGTTGTCTAACTAGCAACAATTTTTCTGAACTTGCGAACCACATCATTGATAGTTATTATTTTCATTCATGTACTACTAAACTCCATCATTTCATTCACGTACTTATAACCTTCAACCCGTCGCGCGTAAGATTTCGTAATTTTCAAAATGATTCATTTAGAAAATTTGAAATAAAAAGAAAATTGAACTAGGGTGTTAATTTAATGTTAATTATCTTCAGTAATTCCTTTCCCTTTCTCTCAAAATTTCCGTCACAGCCACCCTTACACCAGTAAAATCGGATTTTTTTCATTACCTAACAATTATTTAGATTTGAACAGAAATGTATATTTGAATTTTAAAAAGTAGTCAGTTTGATACTTCACCTGTCGATGAGAGATTCTGTTTCTCTCGAAACTTAAGTAGTGAAAAAAATATAAAATATAGATAACAAATATATAAAATAGAAAACAACTATAATAATCCATCATCACACATTGCTTATTTTTAAAGTTAGCCGGTTTCGATACACTTGCAATGAATTTAAGTTTTATATATCAACTATTATCACTGAACACGAATTTAATCGAAAATCCGTTCATTAATTTACACCAATTTCTCATTTCTTACTCGAGATTATTTCATAAATACCTAGGTAGGACTTTTATATTTACTGCCGCCTGTCGCACTGGTCGCTTTTTGTTTCACGTTCTATAGTCTAGTCTCACTTTTTGAAACAATTTTATGTTCAGCATGATGCCGTTGCGTATTTATAAGACCCAATATTCGAGATGCTTCGTGACTCTTCGGTAATGATCGACCGACCTCTCCACATTTCTGGTGATTTCCAATTTATTGTAAAACGAGTAGATTGCTGTACAATCCTTAATTTCATGTGGTTGTATTGTTTTAGAGTTTTGTGATCATATTATCACGTGTCATGGCTGCGGAAGGAATCAATGAAAACGCTGGTATTTAATAACGGATTTATTAATTACTGATTAATTAATTAATCAAACATACAAAGTCACTTAACACTATTAAACTTAACGCTATTCTTTGAATTAAACTATTTCGTAATTTATCACTCGTAAATGGAAACATTATAATCGCTTTCACACTTTATTCTGCATATCTGCAATCCAATTTCCGCACGTATTATTCGCTTCGGTTTATTTCGCTAAGTAAGAACTTTTCCAGATTATTTCGCTATCGAATTATCATCGCTCAGCTGGCCTCACTTGCCTCCGCAGCTCGCGGCTGCCTTCGCTTTGGTTTCCCTGTCAAGCGCGCTAAAAACAACTCCCGCGCGCGGTCCTATTTATATCTGGCTAATGCTGATATCGAACCTTCTAGGCGTTCCTAGTGTTTTGGAGAAATTTCTCGTGACTTGCAGGCTTTTACAGATGTTTCTCGAATGTTTTAGATGCTTCCCGAAAGCCGTAGAACATTGTAGACCATTCTCTTCGATGGTGTTGTGACCATTTCAAACAACTGTCACTTGACATGAGTGCATCATTCTTTTTAGCCTCGTTACAATATCCAAAAAAGCAACTGTTACGTGGGGGTGAAAGTGAAACATTTAAACGTTATATATGTATATGAAATAATAAGTTATTGGTTAAATTCATTTGGTTATTATTATTATGTTAGATTAAGTATTAAGGAGGTTTTTGATGTTTAAACATTTAAAGAAATTTTAAATAATCTCATTTCTTACTGAACATCTAACGAAAAAAATATACGAGCGATTCCAGTTATAAATCATGATATGATATTTTAATAAGTCGAATTTCTTTATTTCAAAATACTGACAAAAAATTTATATTAAAAGCTATGCTATCAAGAAATCATTGTATGTATTTTACTAGCAGTTCTTGTACATTTCATAACAACTATTGAATTGAATCGAAGAACTAGTCGTTATCAATGCGTGTGAGTATATTTTTGATTCCTTTTTTTTTGTTTATTAAAACCATCTAAATACAAAATTCTCTATATAAAAATGCCCATCTCTATCGCTACCTAGTCACTTTGTTTAGTATTAACGCTAAGATAGTTAAAGACGGAACTTTTCAAACGCTAACACAAACATACTGTGATTTGCGATAATTTTATTTGTTTGGAAAGTTACATTTCAATTGATATTTTTTGAATAATTTCAGCAATTAAACCTTGTGTTCATTTTTTATAAGACATATTGTTATGTGTATTAAATTTTAAAAAAAATTGTTTACTTTTTAAGTTAATTATTTAATGTATAGCTACATAATTTCTGACGGGTTATATAAAAATAATAATTGAAGCACTACGTATTTACAAATCCATCATCCACGTAATATTAACTTTAACATTTTACTTTTGTTTATAAATGTACAAAGTAATATTAAAATATAAATTGGCTCTTTTCTCAAAACAAGATTATTTAATGAGGCAGACATTATGATAGTTACTTTTTTTACTCTCGAGTATTCTGCTACGGCATTATCTGTAATAACATGCAGTGTAAAGTTGAAATGTAGTACTTTTGCGGAACAGATCTTTTTATTATTTTTACGATGGTATGTTGTTTTAAAAACGCTAAATTTAACAATTTCAAGAAGATAAACTACTACAGAAAAATACTGAGGTTAGTATTACAATAATATTGAAAAATAGTATTTTTTGATATATGATATATCGAGCGGTCGGATGTCTTACGAAACAGCCGATAAGCGGAAAGAAAGCTTTAGATGTGTCACCACAATATGTAACATTTATATTATAATCGCATTCTGTAAATCTAGATTCATCTGAAATAAACCAGAGTACACCAACCGCTAGAATTATAGTGTAATGAGATAATTGCACACCTCATTATCAGAACAACTCGAGATCGAATTCACTAAAATTTTGGAGTTATCTGCAATATTCGTAAGATGTCTGAAACAGTCTGAAAGCGACGGAAACAGTAGAAATGTAAAAAGTAATCTCTGAGGTTCGAAAAACCAACGTTTTTCGTATAAAAATGCGGAGGCAGTGCCGTGGCAGATAATGTGTATTTTACTAGCGTGGCGTGACATTAACCATCTATAAAACCATTAGCTAGAACAGCGTTACCAAGCGTGCGTGATACTAGCAAAAACAGATTAATCGAAGCGACAGATATCGGGTGAAGTATTTACGTATAAAATTAAACATAAAATTCTAGTAAGCGATGATAAAGTATTTTACAGACGAGTGATTAATTGCGAAATAGTGTGAATAAAAAAAAAATGCTTAAATTTAAATCGTGTCCATTGTTTTTGTGAATTTATTTAATTGATTAATAAATCGATAATTAATTTCCAGTGTTTTAATTTTCCTCCTACAACCACGTCCCGTGACAATATTATTACTTCCTTCTGACTTATTTTTCATATTACACACTGGTGACAATGGCCATATATACCAACTCTGCCAAATATCATAACTTCACAATTAATTCTTTAATCAGTGAAAAAATAAAATAATAACAAAATTTTAATATGTACGCTCTAGGAACATAATTACTGAATTAAGTCCACAGTGGAATAATCATTTAATTAAGATAAATTACATGGAAGTTCCATACATATTTCCCATATACATAGCTTCGTCTCGTGAGTCTTCTATAATTTGTCTTAATTAAAACAAAATATTATTGAGATAAATATTAGTAGTTAGTGGCGTAAGCCTTTTTAATTTTTAAAGGGTTCATGTAAGCTGAAAAGGTTTTCAGTTTTCAGTGAATTTCAGAAAATTAGCATGAAATATTTTAGTAATTCAAACATATTTTCCACGCAAACAATTATTTGACATATCGAATACGATTTCCATTTCTAAAGCAAATTTACTATTCATTCGGTACACATCAAATTCATATCTGCGGAATATATTTACGTTTTATATGATTTTCATGAGTGTTTGATTACAGCTTTAATTAAATTAATTACTTTAGTAAACAACAACTAAAGCTTTTAAATTATTTACTAATTTTGATCATTCCTGACGTTTTTGTCACTATTTACATATTACAAGTTTTGTTCATTTATTGAATGTTTATATTACAATTAATTTATAATTATATTTAATAATTACTCAAACATATTAATTATTATTAATAATATAATAATTTCGTTGTCTGTCTGTCTGTCCGTATGCCTATCTGTAATTTCCTGTAACGTCCGTAATTTCATACGAATTCATGGCTAAAGAAACGAAATTACACGGCTGGAAGTAGGGTGCGAAACTCGGCCGCGCAAATGCCAGCGCGGAACGTCAAAAATATACTATAATTTTATACCAGGGCTAAACAAAGACGCGAATCATGTTCCGTGATAAATCACGGGTGTACAGCTAGTATTTAACAATTACTTTAACATATCAATTATATTCAATTTATTTCATTGTAACTATGTTCATTATGTGCAAGACCTCGCCCGTTGTATGGTTATATAAATTACACTTTAAATAACAGATAAAACGAAGTATCCATACATAAATAGAAGACTAAAAAATTTAAAAACCATTAATACCTTTAAGAATATTTTTGACTGATATGGCAGTTAATTTGTGATACAACATAATTATTTTAACTTACTAAATTGAACTTGATATCGGTTTTCTAGATATTTCGCAAATCAATTAGATGATCCCAGACCTTTATAGTAATTACCACAGCCCTGAAATTTTGTCCTTTATAATGTTCCATGTACCCAGTCGAACTACTCGAGTGCCGACGCCTTTTTACTGTGACAATACTAGAACAAATGCTCACTACAACTCGCTAGTACCTAGAATACACAGGTTAGGTAACAATTATACAAACATAGCGGACGTGTTTGGTTCTGGCCTGTCACAGTATAGGGGCGCGATACTGAGAGCGCTTCATTCCGCCATAATGTAAATTATATACACTTTCTTTTTTTTGTTTTTCTCTCTGTTTATATTATTTTTGCAAATAACTGTTATATACCTACATATGTAAAAGCCTATTTAGGCGTAAATAAATGAATGAATAAATGAATAAATAAATGAAAAATTTCCAATTCATTTTAAAAGGTGTAGAGTGATGTAAAATTCTCGATTACGTGCATTTCTTTCTGTTTCTACCATCTAGTGACAATATTTATAACTCTGGGGCCAAAAATCCGGTACTGTATTCTTGGAAAATTTAAACATAGACAAAAATATTCTGAAAACCTGTAAAATTCATTTTGTTGTTCTCAGTTCAATTTTCACAATAAAAATTTGAATTGAATAAATTTAAAAACCCAAATCTCGAGCAAAGCCGGTTTGGCTTTGAATTATGTATATACATGTCTACAAGTTATTTTTGTGAGTAGATTTTCTGTAAAAATCATCAGGGGCATGCAAATAAAATATTAAAAACTTCTGTATCCGGTGACTTGCAACAAAGTTTGCCATTTGGCAAGCCAACAATGCCTTGTTTGAAAGTTCTTCAGGTGAAGCGGTTACCGCGAATGCACAGGGGCACAGAAATGTGGTGAGTGAGATTTTCACATTGAATTACACGCAATTAACACACACTTGCGGTAAAGAACAGATGGGCCACGGGGCATATATCAAGGAAACCGTTGATAACTTCGCGAGGACTTTAACTTAACATTGAATTAATTAACCAACAAGGTTATCATTTAAGCTGAAGAGATTTAAATTCTGGCGTTGAGCCAAGGAATGACTCTTGAAAAATACAATGAATTTTTATAAATAAATTACATTAAGAACGTAGGCTATGAAACTTTTCAGGATGAAGAAATAAGTAGAAAAAATCAATGTACTTTTTTACACGACTTAATATAACTTCGCATATTTGTCTGTCACGGATAGGGACGAATCTTGTAATCAATATTTTTCCACTTCCTTACCTCAATCGCTCTGAAATCTGGCAGAGAGACGTATTTCGGATGAAAATACAAAAATCATTTCATTTATTTTATAAAATCAGTCTAATTATTTTAAAAATATATTTATATAGATTTTAATTAAAAATTTATCAAAATAATAGATATCCAAGATTTCACGGACGTTCATAATCTTCCGGTTTGCGTTTTTTGTAATAATCTGCCGTGCTTTTACGATCTTTCTGGTCAGAAAGTTTGTATAAACGCGGCACAATATCCCATTAGTCAAATAATAGATTTGATATATTTATATTTATATATTTACTTTGTCAAATAAAAGAATGAGGAGGTAGGAGCCAGGATAGAGGTGGAGGAAGAGATGATTAGATATAGTGAGTGATTGGTCAAAGTCGATTAAGTACATGTAATCTAAAGCATTCTTTTAAATTCGGTAAGACCAATGAAATATTATTGAAAGTTTTGCATGCGCGATATAAAAATGTATTTTGTGTATTGGATGTTCTATTTCTCGGAACATGGAAGAGCACGTTCTGTCAGGTTCGTCTGCAGGGAACATGAAAAGAGATTAAGTCCAGTTGATTGCGACAGTCGAGATATCCTCTCAGTAGTTTAAATAATAGTATTACATCAGCACGTGCTCTTCGATGTTCCAGAATTTTTATGTTGTGGAAATGAGTCAAAAGATAAATAAAAAAGTGTTGAGGTGGCGAAGAAACTTCTTTTGAATTTGTTCAAGTCTCGTAATGTATATAATTTTTTGCGGGTTCCACACTTGAGATGCATATTTCAGGTCGCTTGAACGAAGGCATAGTACAATAATTTTAGGGGTAATGGATTTTTAAAGTTTTTGCACGTACGCAGTATGAAACCTGAAAAAAATGCAGGGAACATGAAAAGAGATTAAGTCCAGTTGATTGGGACAGTCGAGATGTCCCCTCAGTAGTTTAAAAAATAGTATTACATCAGCACGTGTTCTTGGATATTCCAGAGTTTATAAGTTGTGAAAATGTAGTGCTTCGTGATAAGAGTAAAAAATAAGTTAAATCTAGTGTTGAGGTGGCGAAGAAATTTCTTTTGAATCTGTTCAAGTCTCGCGCAGTACAACAATTTTAGGAGGAAAGGATTTTTAAACATTTTGCACGTATGCAGTATGAAACCTAGCATGCAATAGGCCTTTGACGTAATTTGATGGTTCTTAAAAAGGGATATATCTGTCTCTGTGAGATTTTCATAATTTATCTTAATTAATCCAGTAACTTAGAACATTCTTGCGTGTGAAAATATTGTTGATCTAAATGGTATTTGCTCATTTCCCGGGTCCCGCGTATAATTGAAATCTCCGCCGAGATAAATGCAACGTCACGGCGTCATTCCGCCCTCTGCACAGAAACGTGTGTCGGGAAAAACAATCCCGCGCACAAGCGCACCCACTCTGCCCGGGCCGAATGCCACTCGCGCTGGGGCGGGAAATGGAAAACGCAGCAATCTCCATAAACATCGCCTTACATTTGTCCGCATTACGCTTCGCGTAAGCGTGTACATTCGTGTATGGCCCTGTTTACTCCGCGATCCCAGCTCGCCAATGGCCGCCGAGATCGCGCCGTCAGCAGATATGTGCGCGGGTCAGCAAAAAGCATTTTCTCAAATGGCGCACTCGCCGAAATATAATGCCGAGCGATTCCAGTTATGCTAAACCGGTTTCGGTAATTCGAACTGTGTATCATGCAATGAAACTTACTTTATTATGGAAATTGACCTTACAACTTCATTTTGCGTTGCAAATAGATTGCACTATTGTACTGGTACCGTGCGTTTTCTTTTCTTTTTGACCGACTTTTGCAACATTACCAATATTACACAACACATTTTTGTTAAATTTTACTTTTTTAAGTTGATTAAAATAACACCGTGTATATCCTATATGCCCGAGGAATATTAAGTTTTACAGTCCAGATTAAAACAGGGGTAAAACAATCCCAATTATAATAATTTAGTTGTATGTCTGTCCGTCCGTCCGTCCGTCTGTCTTCCTTTCTGTCCTGGTAACTTTGTGTAACATCCGTAACTTCTTTATAGTTAATTTTTTTTACCTAATTAAAACAAATAACATTTTTTTACTAAATTTAATTAATTACATTTAAAAAATTATATTGAGATTCTTTAAATGAATATATAAATATATAATAAATAATAATAAAATTAGTAACGACCTTCCATGTTACGTGAGCCGCGCGTTGATTGACGTGTCCCACTCTGGCACCCGTGCCTCATCATCATCATTGGTGTTGTTGGTTTAATTCTAGCCTAATTCCATCGAGTAACGGACAAACAAACATTCGAAATAAATCTGAACAGCTGATTATTATGTCCCGTAATATTTCACGGGTTTACGGCTAGTAAGTAATATATTTTTTCCATTATTTTGTGAAACGTCACGTTCGAAGATAAAATGAAACAGTCGAAATTAATTTTCGTTTTATTTATCATAATAATTTACTGACATAACTTGAACAATAACTGTATTTCACGATGTACAGATTTTAATTTTTACAGATGATGTGAAAATATTTACAGAAAATCGCAAAATTACATTAATTACATAACAATTCAACTTAATCTGATCAAACTCAAGGAGTTGTGCAGAACTAATAAACTATTTTTAAATACCAACAAATGCCAAGCTAAACGTCACGAATTAGTTTTTTGATTTTATAACCTTTTTATTATTAAACTTTGAGTCTCTTTAACATTACGAGGTTGCTGAATTAAAACAGAGTTTTAATTCAGCAACCTCGTAATGTTAAGTATTCTTAATTTGATGTATGGCAACCTCGTATCTGAAAAAATAATAAAAATTTCATTTAAATAACTTTTATTTGAGTGAAAATTTTACACAATATTTGTATTATTATTAAATGATTAATGCATGCTTTTGAATAAATATAAAAAAATATAATGTAAAAGATTGAAGTTTTTGCGTTTCCCGAAAATTAACCAAAATGCAGATGCGAGGTTGAGAGATTGGCGAAAATGTAACATGGAAGTTATATTTTCACATTCTAAGTAGGCTTAGATCACGATTTAAAATTAACGCACTTCTTGTCATCTCTATTCGAGCCCTTACTACTTGATATAAATCCCATTTCTCATTTACTCATGCACCCAAGTGCTTGTATTGCATGACTTTTTCTATAAGTTCGATTTTGATGATTATTCCTAATGAAAACAAAATAATAATAAAACCACAAATTAACAAAAAAGAAAAAAAAAACAAAAGAATATATAAAAAAGTTACGTACGTCAGAGTTAGTTTCGGACAGACAGACAGCGAAATTATTATTATTCGGATAATGTGGCCTACAACTGTTGTATATTTATTACATTCCTTAAACACCCGATGGGATATTCCTAAAATTGCGAAGTTGGTCATCTGTGCTACCTATCCTAGTCTAATCTTTATGAACACTTTAAATTAATGATACATATGAAATGAGGGTATGTCAAGGACCTCATGAATAACAGAGTTGTTGTGTATATTTTATATCCAATCATGATGTTGTATTCAGCTGTGTTTAAATGTAGAAAGCATCAATTGTTGTTAAATCTGTTACATATTAGGTATCAAATACAAATTATTATCAAATTTATTATGTACTTTTTCAAAATGTACAGCTAAATTCTTTTGAGATAATTGTTTTTTTATATTTTTATGATGTTATTATATGAAATATTTTTATATAATATTAATTATATGAAATATAAATATTTGTTAGAAATGATAAAATATAGAATACAATTTTGATACGTTATGTTGATAATGGAAAAAAACAATTACATATTATAGTTCTTATGGCACATTGGTTAGTTAAAGTTAATTATTTTTTATAAATTCCTACTTTACATTTATAATTATTAATTATGATTCTGAATTAAAATCATTTACCTTGGTTTTGCATTTGGGGTACATCTCAACTTGTTTGTTCGATTCACCATCTTAATCATTTGTTTCTAGCTATCAACCCTTTACGTTTAAGTTGCTTTAACTTCCTTTGATTTTCGCAACCTGATTTTTAATGGTGATGCCTTTTGAAGTGAATAACATATGCACGCACCCAGGCGGGTACAAGGACAGGAGCCGGACATTCGACAGCTATTTTCTCCTCGACCACGGCCTCGAAGACTTATGTGAGTATGTTCCCCTTACCAAGCTTTATACAACACATACACGTATCGCAATATTTCTTTGAATACTGAAATAGCCGAATGTTATAGGCGGGCTCTTTATACTGGTACGGGATTGTTGCTGAAATGAAACACTGGAAATTAACTATCGATTTACTTTTTTACTTGAATTACTAGATACGAATTAAATTCACGCTAAATTACGCTATAGTCACTTGAAAATCTTCTACTTGCATCTAAAAATTCAAATTTACTTGTTTGTATCGCTCTGATAACTATGAAACACTTCTCACACGTCGGTAAGAACTTTATCGCTGGTTAGAATCCACACTGAAATCGCCCGTGAAATTTATTGTCACTTGGTCATACTACGTCACTGATTTATTTATGCTTTACATTTTCGCGCTTGTTTCTATTATTCACATTCTGTCACTACAACATAAATACTCCGCGCGCAGTAGCCGGTCGATCTCTTTTATAGGCAATATCGCTTCGCGATGGTTCCAGAATCTACTGAGTCATTCCAGACCTTTATAGAAATTTCCAGATTACTTTTATACTGTACTGTAAAATCTTTGATTAAATGCAATTTTTTCTGCTTCAACCATTACGTGACAAAACATCAAACACCTACATTTTGGTTAACATCACCATTATATACAGAAATCCTCTTTAATTTAATATTAAGGCATTTCTAATCAGTCATTACCCTAAAAAAATTTTAAATGTAATTACTTATATTGCACGATTCAGTCATACAATTCTTTTCACTATGATATAATACATTCAATTATGATTCACCCTTTATTACTTTATTAATTCTAATAATTTAATTTTTATTTAATTGAAACTAAATCATAGGATCTCAAAAATCTTTTCTAATGGAACGTCTTTATTAAGAACGTTGTATAAAAATGATGTAATGAATACTTACTCCTAAATTTAATTAAAATCTTTGAAGCGGATTTAATTGTTCCGAGAATTTTTTGGCTCCGCTGCAGGTTGCCGAGGTATGAATTGCGAACCTATTTCAGTTTGTCCTTCCTATCAATTTTGATTTAATTTAATTTTTTTTTTGTCATCACAAGAAAATATATTTTTAAGCTATTTTTTAATTTTGTAGCATTATCAAAGTCGTTATTCCTTGGTTATAATCTTTTATGCCAAAAAGTCTTACCTTTATATTGAAAATTACACAATAATCAAATTTAATTCAAAAACCACAAGTCGTCTTACCGTTTCAAGAGTAAAGTTAAAAAGAGAGAGAGTGTATAAAGAAAAAGGACTCATTTTATTTTGTGAATTTTTCTTTCTATGAATTATTATTTAATTCGTACTTATTTGAAATAACTTTTCGTAAATTAAAATATGACGTAATGTCTCCAAGTTTCTGTCCACTTAAAATACTTATGAGAATTATTATAGAAAATCTGTATATTGGTTGTTAAGTGTAATATAAGAATAGAAAATTTCTAGTGAAAATTATAATAGTAATTAATAACATGGTTTTAGTGCCATTAACAGAAAAATTTAATGTGTCAAATCACTTTTTAAATAGCAATCAGCGACAACCGATTCGATTTTATTTTTAACGAAACTCTATTGTTTATTGTAAAATTATATTTTTAAACCATATTTCTATGATATTTCACACAAATAACTTAAAATCAAAAACACTTCACTCCAGTACTTTATCCTATATATACATATATATATATATATATATATATTTATATTATAATGTAAAATAATATATGTGTGTAATTATACGCAAAGTACCTCGTCCGAGCACAAGAGCTATGCCCTTAAATGGAGAGGTAGGTATTATATATAACACAATTATATAAATTATTTTATTGTTTTAATAGACTAGAAAAAAATTTTACTAGAAAAAAATTAGACTAGAAAACAAAAAAATACGTCAAAAGCCATTTAATTTCCACTGCCACCGATAATTTATTTCTGAATCTTTAAAAAAAATACGTCAAAAACCATTTAATCTCCACTGCCACCGATAATTTATTTCCCGTCTGAACGTTTTAAAGATTTTTTTGTGCCCATAGATTTAACTTTAATTTATATATCAGAGATTTGTCTATAAAGATCTTTTTATCTACATTCTAATCTGCGTACAAAATGAGTACGGCAACGAATAAAGCTTTCTGCTCACCCAATTCTTCATTTCCCATTTGTTTATGAGGCATATCTCAAATCATTATTCTTGTTCTCGAATAGATCTGAAGGATACAGCAATTTTCTGCGCAACCTTCTTTCAAAAGGAAATTTTGTCCTGGTACACAATATTAAATCGAATGGAATACTCTGTGAAGTGTGGTCTCAGCGAATGTTTCCCCGGATTTTGTTTTCGTCCACAACTTTGATATTCTCATCTCACTTTATTTCTGAAATTGCACGACGACAATCGCATTTATCCGTATCCCCCGCGGCTGAAGAGCTCAGAATTATTCCAGTTTCGCCGAAATATCTGCGCTTTAAATCTATTTCGAGACCATTTTGTAACTGTATCACGGTTATTGTCATTCGTTACAAAGATAAATCCTGAATCGTTAGTTTTTACCTATGTACATCAGACTGCTTCGTTCATTAATTCGTATAAATAGCCTAGCGTCATAGATGCAGATATAACCAATTGTGTAATTGTTTTTTTGTATAGCAAATCACTTTGATGTAAGTGAGATTAATCTCATGCACTTTTCGATCATGAAAAGACATTTTCAGAGAAAACATTAAAAAATTCGGCATATTTAATGTTCGATGTTCATGCTGTCACGCTATTAAATAAAAAAATCAAAAGCTACAATCGCGGTTCTTATAATTTCCTTAATATATATAGATATGTTTATAATAAATAATGTGTTTTTGTTATGATTGCATAATGTGCATAGTATTTTATTTATCTTTTTTATGCAAGCAAGATTACTTCCGTTGGTAGAAGATTGTCATTGAGTTGACAATATCCTTACTACCTTGAGTTAGTGAACATAGATTTTTTTCTTGTCTTTTAAATACTTAGGGGAGGTATTACAAATTACATTTGGAATGCCTTGTTTGCTTCTGTAAAATTATATCAAATACAATATTTAAAACGTATTAAATTTTCATTCAAAAACCTTGTTTCTATTATTTAATGTGATTTAAAAATATTTTCATTCCATTTTAATTCATTTTTAATAAGATTTTTTATTAATCTAGTTTGAAACACAAAGGTATTATATAAATAGTAGCAATATTTGTAACAGTTTGTTAATGGGATTGATTTAAACCCATTATTTTGAAATAAGGCTGCTAGGCAAACAGAAATGCATTATGTACGGACCTCTATAATATTTAAAAACGAATTAACTTGGTTTTAAACCCAAAAAAATTAACAAAAACAAACAAACAAAAAAATAAATTATAAACATGAAAGGATGTTGATCACATCACACAAAACAGCAATCGGTACTTCCATCACAGAGAAAGACATTAAAATTTTCTCCAACCCGCATTATATAACCAGTCTCATTTCAGAATGGCAACAGAATATTTTAATCTCATTTCAGAATTGTAGAAGGATATTTCAGTTAACGCTGCATTGTAAACTTTTTGTTGCCTCTGGAATTTCATATTACTTTTATATTAATATATCGTTTGTGTACTGAGTAATGTCACTAACTACAGTTTTGTATAAAAATAAGTTATTTTAACAAACACCGATCCCTTGGTTTAAAACATCACCAATGTACCTACTACAAATTTAGGCGTATTTAAAATTTAGGCTACTTAATAGTCTATTTTTTTTCTTTTAGGTAGGGTCACTTTATGAAAGCCACTTACATGAGTGTGAGTGATAACCTCCATAACATGTTAATTTTGTAGTGGTATTCTTTTTAAAGGTACTCCATTGGACATTTCAGTATCACGCTGACTGTTGTGCGGAACGGTTGTTTCTCTGTTTAATATTTTTTATTTAAAGATTGGTGACTACCTAAATCACGATACAGTGATCACAGACGTACTTTTACTTTTTATTTTGGCCGCCAGTTAAGGCTGTGAGAACAGCGCTATCTATATATATATAGCGTCTTGATTACGTTAATGATGGACATGATTAAAAAGAGAATTATGTTTTTTGCTTCTTATAACTTCATTATAATATTATACCACATTATTATTTGAGCCATCTGGTAGCGTTAGTGGCGTACATTGTTACGTATAAAATTATATATTATGTTAAATGATTAATACCAATGACATTTGCGATATAGAAATTGATGCACTTAATCGTTTTAATTTTCATTCAAGTGAAATATTTAAAAAATATATAAATATTTTTAAAAAATCAAATTTAGAGTATTTTATTATGAAAAACATAAAGTCAATGTTTTCAATTTATGTTATAACAATTTAAATGCATACTTATTTTGAACCTATGCTTACTTGAGTTTTTAAATATTTATTTTTGCGTCTATCATTCTTTCTTTTCTTTTCTTTCTTTTTTAAAATAAAATAGGGATGCGAACATGGAATACGTGTCATATCAATATTCTTACTATTTTTAAACTAATCTAAACGCTTGTGCTATGAAAATAGGACTAACTTGGTAGTCTATCGTAAGGTTCGAACCCGCGACCTTTGGACCACGAGGCGAGTGTCCTAACCACAAGACCAACAAGCTAACCTGCTATATCATTTACTCAAAAAATATTATTAAGAGTTTTTGTAAGCACACTGTTACTCATTCTAATGCAACTAGCTTTTATAAAATGAACGGACTTTGCCCTATCCGTTCAATGGACGTTGGCTATCAGGTTGGCTATGAGAACTTTGTTTACCACAGCCCGAAACAGCTCTGCAGTAGACTGGCCAAACCACTTTTTTAGGTTTTTCAGCTACGAAGTTCTCCTACTACCAGGTCTACGAGTTCCAGCAATCTTTCCTTGCATTATGAGGTGCAAGATCTCCTTCTTTTCTGGATGTCCCGTCACATGTTCGAGATATTGAAATTCTCGGATATTAATTGTTTTTATTTTTTTTTCCTTATACATCCAAGCCATAACAAGTTCATTCGCAACTTTTTCCATTAAATTAGATTGACGTTTATGGGTAATTAGTAATTTTAATAGCATGCCACAAAAAAATCTATTTTTCAAACATTACTGTATTTTTCAGCGGCACTCGTCACAAGGTTGGTCTGCCATGTTTTATCGATTGTGTAGCCCTATCCTGGACCGCACACCTTTCTGCAAGGTGAGCACATCCATTCGGTATGCAAGAGGGTTCTAAGGATCATTTTTACGTTTTACTGTCCTCTTTCTTATCCTCGATCGTCGGAAACGTTACAGT
Source organism: Agrypnia vestita (assembly GCA_016648135.1). Taxonomy (NCBI): domain Eukaryota; kingdom Metazoa; phylum Arthropoda; class Insecta; order Trichoptera; family Phryganeidae; genus Agrypnia; species Agrypnia vestita. Next base: position 46,747 of record JADDOH010004009.1, on the reverse strand, counting down.
AATATATATGTAAGTGAAATACATATTCCGAACATATTTTTATTAGCAAGCCTATCAGATACAAATATACTATGATTTCGTGATAATTTTATTTCTTATGTTTGCTATGTGCTACTAAAGATATACAGGAACTCTTCAAGAAACAAGGCTCTATGCCAATTAATGCTATCTTGTCGTACAAACTAATTACACGATATCATGAAGATGGGACATATAAGCATAGATTGATTCATAAACATAGTACCAGATTTATGGTTAAAGAAGGACTACGAATACCGAAGGTCATAAATAAATATGGACAAAGAACATTAAAATATGTCATACCAAAAATATTTAATAAAATCCCATGTCGTGTCAAAATGGATATTAATAAAAAAGGGCAAAATACAGAATTAATGAATATGTTATTAAATAAAAAAGACTTATTTTGATTTTGGTAATATTTGTATTTTTTCTTGTATTGTTGTATAGTATTGTAGATTTGAATTTGAGTTTATAAGATCTATTGTAATTAATTAATATGAATGTATTTCTGGTAAATACAATTTATTTATATATATGTATTGATGCAACTACAGACAAATATCAATGTGATGTTTTGTGGTTCTGAGATGTAAAAAAAAAAAAAAAAAAAAAATTAATAAATAAAAATAAAAAAATAAAAATAAAAAAAAAATTATGAAAGTCCAACTTAAATCATGTATTATGAAAATGGAAACAAAATAAGTAGAATCTTAGAAATTAGAGATCATAGGTAATTTTTACAGAAACAGTTACCTCATTCATATTGTAATCCGTGTTAATCTAAGGTTATTTTTTTATTAAATATAGATTTAAACACGTCTCTCATCAATAATCTTACAATTTTCAACCTAAGATTAATTCATGCTAAAAATAAGACTAACTTGCTGATATCTTTAAAAGGGGCTCTCGAATAACCGACAATTTCCTTACATTTTAGATTGATTTTGTAATATTTTTTTGCTGTATCTAATAACCTAAACATTCTAACCAATAACTAAGTAATGTAAAGAAAATAAAGTAATGTAATGTCACTAAGTAATTTAAATCTAACCTAACCTAACCTAATTAATGATCCTAATAATACTTAGTAAGCAATGTAAAGCTGAAATTCAAACATAAGATGCCTATAATTTTTGATGGTTTATAGCTAATTAATTAATAATACAATATTGAAGAAATTTCAAACAATTGTTAGTATTTTAAAGTTGCTAAAAATAAAAAAGTACTGCAATTCATAAATTGCAGTATTTTTTTGAGACGATATCACTATTAAAATTATGTACTGTGATAGAGTGGTGTATGAGGAGTGCGTAGTGATAGTGTGAAAGAGATGAATGCATGCGGTAGGAAGCGGGGGAAACGAGCGACGCCATTCCGGGCACTGACGGTCGCACGCAGAGGACTGTTTATAAATAAAGTGATAATTACTGAACAAGATCGGGTATTCAATTTCTTCCTTATTTCAAGGAAAACTTATCATACTCAGGAAGTGATTATACCACAGTGGCGCAGCCGATAAAAAGAGATCTACACTCAGAGAAAGAATAAAAGGAATTTGGAATTTACGTGTATTAAAACTCAGCAAGAAAAAAATAATCTACCTACTTCATGGATTGGTTTTTTTACATGTAACTGGATTGGATGGGACTGCTGGGAAGGAGAAGAAGAGGAAAGAAGAATAACAAGGATATTCGGAAGTCTTCGGCAGAGTGAGTCATCGACAATTCAGCAGAATCGTCAGGGTGCGAGACCGGGCAAGGTCATCGGCAATCCAGGAGGGAGGATCGTCAGGGAGAAGACGACAAGACGGAGGAAAAGAAGGGAACAAGGACGTCGGAAAAGGAGCCGCGCAGTGCAGAATCAACCAGGAAACATAGAGGCAAAGGACGAGGGTCTATTGAGGGTCATCTACGATCTTCGGAGTCGAGCTATCTTCGTGGTCGGGACCTTAAGTTAAGTAATTGTTACCTGTAATAAAATACTTAGCTAGTGCTCAAAATGGAGGGGTTTTTGAAAGGGTTGAGTCCTTTCTGCCACAAGTCTGGGAATTGGCCCATCTTCAAGGAAAGATTGGATCAGATTCTCATACTCGGTGATGAGAAATTGTCAGAAGACAAGAAGAGAGCATTTCTCTTAAGTAGTCTTACGGAAGATACCTTTGTCTTTCTGAGTGAACTATGTTTTCCAAGAAAATTGTCAGTTTTAAAATTCGAGGAATTATGTACAATTATAGAAAAAAGTTGCAAGGGTAGTGATAATATATACGAACACAGAGAATTTTTTTGTATAAAAATGATGTAATGAATACTTACTCGTAAATTTAATTAAAATCTTTGAAGCGGATTTAATTGTTCCGAGAATTTTTTGGCTCCACTGCAAGTTGCCGAGGTACGAATTGCGAACCTATTTCAGTTTGTCCTTCCTATCAATTTTGATTTAATTTAATTTTTTTTTGTCATCACAAGAAAATATATTTAAGTTATTTTTTAATTTTGAAGCATTATCAAAGTCGTTATTCCTTGGTTATAATCTTTTATGCCAAAAAGTCTTACCTTTGTATTGAAAATTACACAATAATCAAATTTAATTCAAAAACCACAAGTCGTTTTACCGTTTCAAGAGTAAAGTTAAAGAGAGAGAGAGAGTGTATAAAGAAAAAGGACTCATTTTATTTTGTGAATTTCACTTTCTATGAATTATTATTTAATTCGTACCTATTTAAAATAACTTTTCATAAATTAAAATATGACGTAATGTCTCCAAGTTTCTGTCCACTTAAAATACTTACGAGAATTATTATAGAAAATCTGTATATTGGTTGTTAAGTGTAATATAAGAATAGAAAATTTCTAGTGAAAATTATAATAGTAATTAATAACATGTTCTTAGTGCCACTAACAAAAAAATTTAATGTGTCAAATCACTTTTTAAATAGCAATCAGGGACAACCGATTCGAATTTATTTTTATCGAAAATTCTATTGTTTATTATAAAATTATAATTTTAAACCATATTTATATGATATTTCACATAAATAACTTAAAATCAAAAAAACATTTCACTCCACTAATTCATCATATAATATATATATAGATTATATATATATATATATATATAGATAGTTAGAACAAAAAATAATTAAGATATACAACAAAATACCATATAACTATAAAATTAATTAATTAATTAATTGAGTATATAAATATAAAATGTTATATATGGTACGAAGTACATTATATTATAATATATGGTAATATGGAATAAAGTAACGAACAGCGCAAAGTACCTCGTCCGAGCACAAGAGCTATGCCCTTAAATGGAGAGGTAGGTATTATGTACAACACAATTATATAAGTTATTTTATTGTTTTAATAGACTAGAAAAAAATTGCAATAAAAATTGTAATAAACTGCATGCAATACTAAAGTAGAAAAATAATTACCTGAATCTTAAAAAAAAAATAGTGAAAAACCATTTAATTTCCACCGCCACCGATAATTTATTTCCAGACTGAACGTTTTAAAGATTTTTTGTGCCCTTAGATTTTACTTTAATTTATATATCAGAGATTTGTCTGTAAAGATCTTTTTATCTACATTCTAATCTGCGTACAAAATGAGTACGGCAACGAATAAAGCTTCCTGCTCACCCAATTCTTCATTTCCCATTTGTTTATGAGGCATATCTCAAATCATTATTCTTGTTCTCGAATAGATCTGAAGGATACAGCAATTTTCTGCGCAACCTTCTTTCAAAAGGAAATTTTGTCCTGGTACACAATATTAAATCGAATGGAATACTCTGTGAAGTGTGGTCTCAGCGAATGTTTCCCCGGATTTTGTTTTCGTCCACAACTTTGATATTCTCATCTCACTTTATTTCTGAAATTGCACGACGACAATCGCATTTATCCGTATCCCCCGCGGCTGAAGAGCTCAGAATTATTCCAGTTTCGCCGAAATATCTGCGCTTTAAATCTATTTCGAGACCATTTTGTAACTGTATCACGGTTATTGTCATTCGTTACAAAGATAAATCCTGAATCGTTAGTTTTTACCAATGTACATCAGACTGCTTCGTTCATTAATTCGTATAAATAGCCTAGCGTCATAGATGCAGATATAACGAATTGTGTAATTGTTTTTTTGTATAGCAAATCACTTTGATGTAAGTGAGATTAATCTCATGCACTTTTCGATCACGAAAAGACATTTTCAGAGAAAACATTAAAAAATTCGGCATATTTGAAGTTCGAAGTTTGGGCTGTCACGCATCAAAAAAATCAAAAGCTACAATGGCGGTTTTCCAAGTGATTATAACATTGAACGACATCACATTGAAAACGGAAAATTGCATACCTATGCTTCAGGTGCTCTTGTTTATTATCTTATAATGTATTTTCCTTAATATATATATTATTATTTCTTTAATACATATAGATAAAATTTATAATGTGTTTTTGTTGTGATTGCGTTACGAGCATAGTGTTTTATTTATCTTTTTTATGCAAGCAAGATTACTTCCGTTGGTAAAAGATTGTTATTGATTGTAGTTTGCAATATCCTTACTACCTTGAGTTAGTGAACATAGATTTTTTCTTGTCTTTTAAATACTTAGGGGAGGTATTACAAATTACATTTGGAATGCCTTGTTTGCTTATGTAAAATTATATCAAATACAATATTTATTTAAAACGTATTAAATTTTCATTCAAAAACCTTGTTTCTATTATTTAATGTGATTTAAAAATATTTTCATTCCATTTTAATTCATTTTTAATAAGATTTTTTATTAATCTAGTTCGAAACACAAAGGTATTATATAAATAGTAGCAATATTTGTAACAGTTTGTTAATGGGATTGATTTAAACCCATTATTTTGAAATAAGGCTGATAGGCAAACAGAGATGCATTATGTACGTACCTCTATAATATTTAAAAACGAATTAACTTGGTTTTAAACCCAAAAACATTAACAAAAACAAACAAACAAAAAAATAAATTATAAACATGAAAGGATGTTGATCACATCACACAAAACAGCATCGGTACTTCCATCACAGAGAAAGACATAAAAATTTTCTCCAACCCGCATTATATAACCAGTCTCATTTCAGAATGGCAACAGAATATTTTAATCTCATTTCAGAATTGTAGCAGGATATTTCAGTTAACGCTGCATTGTAAACTTTTTGTTGCCTCTGGAATTTCATATTACTTTTATATTAATATATCGTTTGTGTACTGAGTAATGTCACTAACTACAGTTTTGTATAAAAATAAGTTATTTTAACAAACGCCGATCCCTTGGTTTAAAACATCACCAATGTACCTACTACAAATTTAGGCTTATTTAAAATTTAGGCTACTTAATAGTCTATTTTTTTTCTTTTAGGTAGGGTCACTTTATGAAAGCCACTTACATGAGTGTGAGTGATAACCTCCATAACATGTTAATTTTGTAGTGGTATTCTTGTTAAAGGTACTCCATTGGACATTTCAGTATCACGCTGACTGTTGTGCGGAACGGTTGTTTCTCTGTTTAATATTTTTTATTTAAAGATATGGTGACTACCTAAATCACGATACAGTGATCACAGACGTACTTTTACTTTTTATTTTGGCCGCCAGTTAAGGCTGTGAGAACAGCGCTATCTGTATATATAGCGTCTTGATTACGTTAATGATGGACATGATTAAAAAGAGAATTATGTTTTTTTGCTTCTTATAACTTCATTATAATATTATACCACACTATTATTTGAGCCATCTGGTAGCGTTAGTGGCGTACATTGTTACGTATAAAATTATATATTATGTTAAATGATTAATACCAATGACATTTACGATATAGAAATTGATGCACTTAATCGTTTTAATTTTCATTCAAGTGAAATATTTAACAAATATATAAAAATTTTAAAAAAATCAAATTTAGAGTATTTTATTATGAAAAACATAAAGTCAATGGTTTCAATTTATGTTATAACAATTTAAATGCATACTTATTTTGAACCTATGCTGTCTTGAGTTTTTAAATATTTATTTTTGCGTCTATCATTCTTTCTTTTCTTTTCTTTCTTTTTTAAAATAAAATAGGGATGCGAACATGGAATACGTGTCAAATCAATATTCTTACTATTTTTAAACTAATCTAAACGCTTGTGCTATGAAAATAGGACTAACTTGATAGTCTATCGTGAGGTTCGAACCCGCGACCTTTGGACCACGAGGCGAGTGTCCTAACCACAAGACCAACAAGCTACTCTGCTATATCATTTACTCAAAAAATATTATTAAGGGTTTTTGTAAGCACACTGTTACTCATTCTAATGCAACTAGCTTTTATAAAATGAACGGACTTTGCCCTATCCGTTCAATGGACGTTGGCTATCAGGTTGGCTATGAGAACTTTGTTTACCACAGCCCGAAACAGCTCTACAGTAGACTGGCCAAACCACATTTTTAGGTTTTTCAGCTACGAAGTTCTCCTACTACCAGGTCTACGAGTTCCAGCAATCTTTCCTTGCATTATGAGGTGCAAGATCTCCTTCTTTTCTGGATGTCCCGTCACATGTCCGAGATATTGAAATTCTCGGATATTAATTGTTTTTTTTTTTTTTTCCTTATACATCCAAGCCATAACAAGTTCATTCGCAACTTTTTCCATTAAATTAGATTGACGTTTATCGGTAATTAGTAATTTTAATAGCATGCCACAAAAAAATCTATTTTTCAAACATTACTGTATTTTTCAGCGGCACTCGTCACAAGGTTGGTCTGCCATGTTTTATCGATTGTGTAGCCCTATCCTGGACCGCACACCTTTCTGCAAGGTGAGCACATCCATTCGGTATGCAAGAGGGTTCTAAGGATCATTTTTATGTTTTACTGTCCTCTTTCTTATCCTCGATCGTCGGAAACGTTACAGTAATATATATGTAAGTGAAATACATATTCCGAACATATTTTTATTAGCAAACCTATCAGATACAAATATACTATGATTTCGTGATAATTTTATTTCTTATGAAAGTCCAACTTAAATCATGTATTATGAAAATGGAAACAAAATAAGTAGAATCTTAGAAATTAGAGATCATAGGTAATTTTTACAGAAACAGTTACCTCATTCATATTGTAATCCGTGTTAATCTAAGGTTATTTTTTTATTAAATATAGATTTAAACACGTCTCTCATCAATAATCTTACAATTTTCAACCTAAGATTAACATTCATGCTAAAAATAGGACTAACTTGCTGATATCTTTAAAAGGGGCTCTCGAATAACCGACAATTTCCTTACATTTTAGATTGATTTTGTAATATTTTTTTACTGTGTCTAATAACCTAAACATTCTAACCAATAACTAAGTAATTTAAAGAAAATAAAGTAATGTAATGTCACTAAGTAATTTAAATCTAACCTAACCTAACTTAATTAATGATCCTAATAATACTTAGTAAGCAATTTAAAGCTGAAATTCAAACATAAGATGCCTATAATTTTTGATGGTTTATAGCTAATTAATTAATAATACAATATTGAAGAAATTTCAAACAATTGTTAGTATTTTAAAGTTGCTAAAAATAAAAAATTACTGCAATTCATAAATTGCAGTATTTTTTTGAGACGATATCACTATTAAAATTATGTACATATTCATACAAATATGAGAGGTGCATTTAAAAATATGGTTAATTATTGTAATACATATTCTATGTACACACATCTTTTATTCATTTTAATTTTTGATATTTTGACCTCCGTACTCAATAATATTTTTCTCTCCGAATAAAATTCCTTTAATTTCTCTCAAAACAAAGACTGTGAGTGTGGAAAGGTAATATCAGGCAGCTGTGACCAGTGGCTTGTACAAACTGTACATAAAAGTCGAAAGAAATTTACATTTTCTCTATTTTAAAAATAAAAATTGTTTCAAACGCTCTCGATCTTCAGGACAGATAAGTTGGCAAAAAAATAAATTCAACTTATAATTTACATTTCCCTGGAGACACGCAGTATTCAGACTCCATATTAATCTCTAGTCCTGAACACCAAGGTATATATTATGTAAACACACCTTAAATAATATATTATATATAATTTTATTCTACTTCTATATTCGTAGACAATACTTCTTCTTTTTCTACCCCTTTTCCTATTCGGTCGGGCTCCCTGCGCCACATAGATGGTTCCAACTCTTCCTATTTCGGGCTACGCTCTCCACGTCAGCCCAATTTAATTGCAAACTCGCTTTGCAGCAGTCCTCCAACTTTTTCCGCCAGCTCCACCTAGGAGGGCCACTTGGTCTTTTGCCTTCTGGTCTTGTCTAGAATACCCGCTTTGGCATTCTATCTACCGGCATCCGCAACATATGATCTAGCCATCATAGCTGTGATTTCTCAATAAGGATTCCACTTCGAGACTTTCTCTAATTTGGGTGTTTCTTATTCTGTCCCTTCTGGTAACTCCTATTATTCCTCGTAGAAATCCCATCTTGGCTACCTGTAGCCCTGAGCGGGTTTTTTCGGTCAAGATCCAGTACTCGTGGTCATACACTAGGGTTGGCTTGAAAACTGATTTGAATACTGCCAACTTTGCTCACTGGCTGAGCTCTGCTTTTCTAAGTACGGGATACAACAGGGATCGTGCTACCTGGCTTGCAGCTCCTATCCTCTTATCCAACTGACTTTTTTGCTTTCCATCCTGGGATGTTATTACACCAAGGTATTTGAAACTGTTCACCCGTTTTATTCTATTCTATTTCACTTATTCTGGCACGTTATGTTGCATTGCTCTTCACTTCTGCCAATCACCATGATTTCGGATTTACCGCGCTCAGCCTCATCCCTGCGCGATTTGTGTCCTCGTCAAATTTGTGGATAACTTTTTGTAACTCCCCTGGTGATTTTGCCAGCAAGGCGACGTCGTCTTCAAATAATAGTCTCCCCACCTCCACTTCCCTGAAGCTTAGACAACTCTGCAATTTGAAAAACCCTCAAAATGATATATCACGCATTGATTGAATCAATAATACAATATGGAATAATAAACAAGGGAAAACATTTCCCGTAAATCTCAAATCCTCATTTACATCTCAAAGGATTTTAATAAAATCAATTCTCAAAAAGGCCCAAACTCCATTCCCCGATTGACCTGAGATAGCAGAATTGACAAATGTGTTTTGATAATACTGCTGAGTCAGGTCAAACAAATTATGGTCAAACAGATTATGGACACGTATAGACCCCGCCACTTTAGAATGCCAAAACTAACACATAAACAAAAAAAAAAGTGTAATATGCAGTTCTGTAAATGTGTTAGTAGATATCCCTTCGGTGATTGGTTAATGTCATGTCGTGAGAACCCGCAATAAATCTTTTAGTATGTCTTCAACTGTCGAAGGGGAACGACGCGCGCTTGCTCGTAGAAAAATAGGGTGACCATGTCTGAGGCTACGAAATTAGGAAGAGGAAGCCTTACTTATGTATAAATCCCACCAAACGACTGGTGATTACCACGATGACATGAACTTTACTAATTATCAAAAATGGTTGACGGAAAAATTGATCCCCAATCTAGAACCCAGGTCTGTGGTGGTTATTGACAATGCATCATACCACAAGTTGGTAAATCCAGCACCGACATCGAATTCTAAGAAGGCCGATATGATAGAGTGGTTAACTCAAAAGGATATTTGTTTTACAAATGATATGCTTAAACCGGAATTATATCGGCTAATATGTTTAAATAAAGACATTTTCAAGGAATTCGCTGTCGACAAGCTGTTCATCGATAGTGGTCATGCCGTATTACGGCTTCCGCCATATCACCCAGACCTTAACGCGATAGAAAACATTTGGTTAATCGTAAAGGGACATGTAAGGTCTAAAAATGTTGACATGACATTGAATTCCGTTAAAAAATAAGTAAAAGAAAAGGTGTCGTCAATCACTAGCATTGAGTGGGGTAATATCTGCAGTCATGTATGCAAAATAGAACGCCAATATTGGGAGCGGGATATTGCTTTTGACGATTTCACCGATAATGGTAATTTAATTTTTAATGTGTCTGATAACGAAAATGATGACATATCTGATTGTGATGCATACTTATAGTTTTTAAGATTCGCTTAAATATTTGTTTTATTTTTTGTCATTTTTCCTAGATAATATATTCAATTTTCAATACATTTTTTCATATACAGTATTTTGATTTTTATATTATTTTTCTAATAAAATATATAAATCAAATTATTTTGTTTAAGTGGTCCTTTACCCTGAATCTAAATTTATGAACATGATTTTAAAATACCTATATAGATATGTGGTAATGTTAAAAATAAAATAAAATATTTTTGCATTTTTACACCATGGTCACCCTATATGCTTTGGCATCTCTAAATGACGGAGACTTTTCTACACATCTATAATAGATAATGCATTGTCAGCCATCTCACACAACTGCATCATAAATGAGGGCTGATCCACAGCTTACCCATGACCGTTTTATAAGTAAAAGCACTGATATCGGTCCTGGTCTTTCGCCACCATTTGGCATTTTTTTAATACTTAAGGCAACCATGCGACTAAACATTGCAAAAGCAGGCTGCTATCCAATTTTTTCCCCACTGTCCCGGCAGTTCACTTCGTTATTTCTTCAAAAACATATAACATATACACAGTATTTATGTACAGTAGGCATAAAACAATTATAAAAAACTATGTAAAAAGAACACTCCCGTTCGGGTTAAACAGGAAGAAATAATAGGAATTTGGACTTTCACGCATGTACCACAGCGGTACAATCTAAAAGCAGAACAAAATAAATCTATCAATCAAACCCAACTGGAGACACACACCCGCAGAAATACCTTGAACAGTTCTAGGTTCCTAGCGCAACTTAGTAGATCGGAGTTCGATGTATAGCTAAGATCTTCTACTTCCATGTCTTCTACCATTTCCTTTCTCGCGTCCATCAACAAAACATACAGGAGAAAGCTCATTTGAAGATCTGCAGGTGCACCACGGGTCTAGGGTGCAACAGCATTAGACAAGGTATATCTATGAACTGGAACATAATAGGATAGTACATCGAATCGAGTCTCTAGCATCATATTGGCCGACATATGGCCGACCGCTGGCCTCGCTATGCTCACGTCTCGGGCAGACATCCCGTCGCGCGTGTTACTCTGATATTTTACTTGTATGCTTTCACACAGGAGACTGTCTACGGATAAAAAATATACATTCACACGCAACCACAACACGATTGCTGTCTATTTTATGTGACATTAATGCAGGGTGCGCTTCTGCTGCTTGGCATCAATGGCATCTCAGAGAACAACCAAATTGATCATTTCACTCTTTTCAATCTTCAATTTCATGTTCATTCGACTTAATCATTTTTCAGCGCCGACCGTAAAATGGTCGTAAACGATCCGGGTTCGTGTCACGTGGCCGCCGCTGCGAACGGCTGTAATTGAAGTCGTTAAAACTTGATGTCCTCAAAGTGGCATTAAACTCCGAATTTACGAGCTGAAATGAAAACTCGCGGACTTAACAATTAATCTTGATAAACATTGATCACCGACGGGGTCTGTCGGCCGTTGCTGTTTCTAATGGCGAAATGGCGTTTGCCGAATGATCGAAACGGCCAATCGACACGCCTCGATTTGCCGTGTCTTTCGATTTCGTGGGACTAAAAAGGGAGAAATAAATTAAAAAAGGAACATTTGTGCAAACAAAGGAACAATAAACCATTCGGTCGGTACTTAAACATCCGAAAAAATGTGCCTTTATGTTTATAATCACAAAACGTACAGGGTGATTCAGATGATGTTTTACAATATCCAGCAATTGAATTCAGTTCGAGTAACTACGGCTTGACATATTCCATTTTTTCTTAAAATCCATCTTATTTTCTTGCTATACCTTATATCTAGGGGGTGAAAGGGAAGAGTAAGATAGCTGATACTCTGTCCTCATCTGATATTTTAAAAGAAAAAATAATATGAAAAATATTTTTTTCCGGAATAATCTTAGTCCAAAATAATCGATGTCCGTAAAAATCCTGTCCGAAATAACCAGTGTCTGGAATAATCAGTTTTCAGACTTTTTAGTGCGGAATAATCAGTGTCAAAAAAGATCGTGTCCGCAAAATCCGTGTCCAGAATAATCCTGTCTGGAAAAATCACCGAACTGTTGGCAGACATTACTTCTACGCAATCCAACTAGCAATAATTTAAGACTTTCTAATCGTATCAAATGTAACTTTTTACGAAGTAATCAAATTATTTCATGTATGTACTCTTTTACTGATGCAATGCTCTGTCTGATCCTTTAATTTTACAATGTAAAGTCAATTTGAAATTTTTAATATTCCCGTATTATTTCGCAGGCAGGCCATCATTATTCTTTTCACATCAAAATACACGTATCATTTATTAGTACATGTACTTTTATAGTACTATCTATTAGTTTTATGTATTGTTTTATAATCCTACATATAATATAATAGCCTTTTGTCCCTTTGCGCATTCACGTCCGCACATCCGCGACTTCGCATGTAGCATCAAACCATATAATATTCAAAAACACAATTAAAAAAAAAACAAAAAATTTAAAAATTAAAAATTTAATTCTCGACATCCACAGAAGACAGCTCAACATACTTTTTTACACGTAAAATGAGAAATTTCCTGGTTAACGGTATATTTTATATAATACAGGATGTAACAGAGATGGTCCACAACTATTTACGGGAACTCTCTGGATAAAATATTATTCCAAAATTTTCAAGCAACAATGTCTTAATATCAATAATTATATAAATAAACTTCCAAGTGTACATTTTGTTTTCAATATTTTTGTCTTATTTTCGGTAAAATGTCAGACTTTCATGAGGGTAATTTATAACGAATATTAATAACTCATTCCCCTCAATACACGTCAAAGGAAATAATAAAAACCTTTCAGAAATTTTAAATAGATTTTTTGCAAGATTTATATTTTTTTATTTGATTTGTATTTAAGAGAAAGATTTTTCAAGTTTCGAAAAAAAAATATTATTGCTAGTCCAAAGTTTTGCAGAAAATAAGTCAGAAATACATTTTTTTAAATGTCACCTTTGAAGTCACATATCTCCATAACTATTGATAAAATGACATTTTCGTCGAAATATTTTAGACTCATAATAAAGGGAGGAATCTACCAGCGAAATATTGTGCACTAGCACTCTTACATTCTTATATAAGACTTACAGTGAATTAAACTTTAAATTATTTTAGTTTCTTTCCTACAGCCACGTCTTGCGATAATATATCAAACATTGCTTACAACTCGAACCATCAAAATATCATGGTAAGTTAAATAGCAAAAAAAATAATTGGTAAAACAAAATTACAAAAAGACACAATCAGGACTAAACAAATATTAAGGACTTCCAAGAAGAAAACACTGAGGATGGTACCAGCAAGAAACTGAAGGATCGCGTGTGGAACACCAGAATAAGAGAGACATACGAGGCTGAGGATATTGTACGATGGAGTAGACAGCGAAGAAGGAACTGGTATGGTCATGTCTAGAGAATGGACAGCATCTTATATCGCACTCATATATCATCTTATATCAGCCTCACGGAACCCGACCTCGCGGAAGATCTCCCAAAAGATGTAAGGATGCTAAGGATGTAAGGAAAGAGGAGCTGGGAATCCACCTCACAAGGTGCTATCCTCTGAACAGATCCCATAGGTCTATTTAAAGGAAGAAAACAAAGAATTCAAATAAAATAATAGTATTCGTGAGCAATCAGTTTAAGCTAGAAATAAACAGTCAAATACAAAGATACTTTTGTGGATCGTGCAAATAGATCACCACAAACTTTCCAAATAGCAGAATGTGAAATAGTTCAAGAGGCAATTTATGTGGGCGCGCTAATCACGAACATTGGTGACGGTGAGCAGAACATTCCAAGATGCATTTGACTTGCTAAATTTGCCATGAATCCAACAACAAAGGCAAGCAACTAAAATTTTATTTCTTCAATAACTATAAAATGATTTATTTAAATTAATGAAAAGAAAACATTTCATAAAATTAATTGAATTATCAACATATTTCAGGGCCAGCGGTCTCTTCGTCAAGACAAAATTATATATTAAATATAAAAATTCGAAGTAAAGACATTAACAAAAATAAATATATTGCTGATTTCAAAAAGTAAGTTCGGAGAAAATCGTTTTTCTGAATTATCATATTTGAAATTCAATAAATAAAGACATCTCAAATTCTTTAAAACTATATGTCTATACTTAAGATAAATTAAAAACTCGTATATTTAATAAAATGGGATAAGGATGATATTTTTAAAAAATCTGGGGTTTATAAATTAATTTGTATTAATAGTATTTATAACTAAAGAAATTTATAAAATAAGAATTAACGAGCATTTAGATGTTTAAATAGAAACAATTTATAATTTTCTAATTATCTTTTGGAAGTTTTTTATAGTAATAAGGGCTTAAAAATTTAACATATAAATGAATTAGAAATTTTAAAAAGAAGAAAATGTATTAAAAGTAAATTGAATATTATGAATATCCAAATCCTTTTTGCAAGGTCACCTTTTAAATTTGATTTCATATTAATTCTTAATTATTTATTCTCATTACACAAAAAAATTATACAACAAAAATTACAAACGAAAAAAACCCATTAAAATCTTAACTTTTTTCAAACCTAAACTAATTTTTCATGTGTTCTATTAATACACACCCTTAGATGACTACACTGCCCTTCCAAGCTAGAAGGCAGTAACTAACAAAAAATTCAAAAATTAGTTATGAATGCCATCTGGTGAATAATTTTGTTTATTATCTAAATATCTTACTCAAAAAGCATTATTATTAAAAATAACTAGAAAAAACTGATAAGATAAAAATGGACAACTACAAAAACAACACTCAAATCTTAGCAAATAAGCAGTAAATATCATTTTCTTAGCTAAATGGCAGTAAATGCAGATATTCTCTATAGTCGCTGCTTTTTTGCTAAGAAATATATCACACTTTAAATTGTTGACAACTTTATGTATATCGATCTGTCAAAATAATCATATCATTCTGATCGAGTGTTAGGTGGTGATAGATTGGCGTTAGCCCTAAAAACCCATATAAGTATATAATATTCTTGGTACTACATTGATACTGATATATTTTTTATTAATAAGTGCTTATAAATATCGTCAAGAACAAAACAAATTGTTTGCTGGAAATGCAAAATGAAAACAATTCACCAAACGATCAAATTCCTTTATAAAACTGTATGTAGGTATTAATAATATTATTTATGAATGAGTAGTTAAACATAATTATAATATTTTATTTAAATTTGTTATGACGCGTTATAATTTTTTAAATCGGAAGGATGACACTTCCCAGAATAAAATTATCAAGACGAAGCCACGTGCCTACTAAGTGACATGACTCAGCTGCAGTTCAGTAGGAGATTATACCATGTAGCAATATGAGGGTGGATTTCTTGAAAAAATCTATAATTAAGAATAATTTTAAAGAACCTCAAAAAAGAACAAAGGATCGCGGAATTTCTGAATTAAAAACCAGAACATTATTCAGAATCTTGGACTACTGATGCCCTAAAATCAAAGAGAAATTTTAGAAAAATCTGCAAGCTCGTGATGTTCAAGATTTAACTTTTGAGTTTGGTGAATGAAAAATGCTTTAAAAAAACTAAAATCGAATGCTTTAGGTAAACTATTTCTACAATACCATTTTTGTTCGTGTATCTAATTATTAATAAAATATTAATTTTGTAAAGAATCACGTATCTACGTTAAGCCAAATAAATAATTTTTTATTGAATCCTGATTTTAAATATCCTATGTGTGCCTAGTTGCCTAGTGGAATAGAGCAAACTTCAAAGATTCTTAGAAACAAGGCAGTAAGTACGTAGTTACTGCCTTGTTTCTAAGAAAGTTTACGCTATCATTGAAGCACATTCTAAGGCAGAAGGCATTGATTTAAATATTGAAATTCAATAATTTTATGTCTCTTTTAGGTATTATCTTATTTTTGAAGTAGTTTTACATTAAAATATTTGAAAAAATAATTAAAAAATTAAAAATACGGCGAAAAAACAAAAAACCTAAAACTTCAAGTATCTCGAAACTTTGCAATATTGTAGTTACTGCCTTCTTCCTTGGAAGGGCAGTACAGATAGTCATCGAAAAATTATTATGGAATACTTTATTAATTCGCACATTGTTCTTATATTCTTACAAGCAAAATATTTTAACCTTGTTCAATTATTTAATTATATTACATATTTTTATGTATTTTTTGAAGCAGAAAATAACAACACAGGGTTTGATAAGTATTCTTTGATCTATCTTTACTATCAAAAAGTGTTAAGTTATTCACTTTATTATCGCAAATTCCCCAGGCATTTTGCTTAAAATATATTTACTATTTAGATTAATAAATAAATCCAGCAAAATTTGTACATTTACTGAAAACTTCAATCAGCGAGACAAAGCATTACTTCTCCAAGAAATAAAATATTTTGCATTAATTTGAATAATCTCCAACCATTAAAATGTGTACAAATACGGGTAGCATCGTCAAACCTCCTTAGATCACCGTCGACCTAAATATTGGCAAAGAAGATTTCCTCAAGTAACTTCCCTATTACTAACCCAAAAGTAATTCTACCCCTTTAATTCT
This sequence comes from Agrypnia vestita, assembly GCA_016648135.1. NCBI lineage: Eukaryota > Metazoa > Arthropoda > Insecta > Trichoptera > Phryganeidae > Agrypnia > Agrypnia vestita. Next base: position 29,977 of record JADDOH010004009.1, on the reverse strand, counting down.
AAATTCGACAAACTTGTGTTATATTATTAATCTCTCTTCTTCAAAAGTTTCTTAAAACGTTCATTGTTAAGACAAAAGTACTTAATTCCCAACTGCTTGTACCTCTCGCAAATTTGACTGATACATCCAACAATCGATTTCCATTACATATACGGTATTCAAACTCCTTAAAACAAGATATATTTCATGTATGGCTTTATCGTTGAATTTTTTATACCATTAGATGCCCATATAGAATCGTACAATCTAACATATTACGTTATATCGTAAATTGTGTGTGTATTTGTAACGGGAGAAATGAGATGCATGAACTACGAAATGAAATGCAAATCTTTAATATATAAGTACATCATGATCATTTTAATGTATGGAAAATAAACTATGTTACCTCTTCTTGAGTTTAATTACATTGAGAGTATCAGAATCTCTCATCGATAGGTAATGTCTTAAACTGACTAAATTCAAGTGTAGAAAAAAATTAATTAATTAGGTACTAACAAAAGAAGCCGTAGTTACTGGTGTGAAGGTGGTTAAAAGGGGAATAATAAGTGGATAGGAGAAGAGTTAGTGAAAGTTATATTGTTTAACAAATTTTTACCCGGGTTATTTTTTTTTAATTTCTAAACTTTCAAAATTGTTCACTTTATTCTATTCCAGGATTCTAGCAAGTAATCTTGTGTAGACTTCTGGGATATTCTGCCGTGTATATGTGACCTCTCTGGCCGGCGTTTCGCATTCCATTGCAGGGTCCATCATCAGGGCTGATGTCACATCAAGATTTCGAACGGCCGTGAAAACCTTAGGACATCTCTAGCAAGTAAGTCCTATTTTCATAGCACAGGCGATTAGCTTAGTTTGAAAATAGTAAGAATTTCGATGCTCAATTGTTTTGCAAACACGTATTCCGTGTTATCATCACTATTAAAGTGATGAATCAGAGATAGTGGTTTTGCCAGATTACTGTAGAGCTATTCCGGGCCGCATTAAATAAAGTTATTATAGTCAATGTGATAGCCAACGTCCGTTGAACAGATAGGGCATAAAATTTGAAAACGTTACGTCTGCAAATTTTGAATGCTCTGTAAAACATCAAATAAATTCACTTATTTCCTGACCGCTGTGTCTAACGCAGTTTTTGTGACAATTTTTTTGTTTCGGCAGACTTAATATATTTTACTTAAAAAATAGTGAATTCCAAATTTAAAATTATTTTCAACTAAAGGATTTTATAATTACAGCAATGTGATATTGAAAATAAATAAAACCAAAATAGTTTAAAATACAACCAAAATTATTGCTTATTTTAAAGCACAAACAATTGCAATGTGTTTTAAATAAAACGTCATTTTAATGGCTATTGGCTTTGTTTATTGGAGTGAATTTGTTAAATCCAATTTTCAATGACTTAGTCAATTAAATTATGTTTTATATCGTGAATGAGAGTTTGATATTCAATTTTAAATCATTTGTGGTTTTTTCGAATAAACCATTGATTTCAAATAACCCAAAAACAATTATCCAAAGGAGTTTATGTACATCAAAAAAATGATATAAATCATTCATTTTGAAAAACACTATTTATAATAACTACTATTTTTATAAAACACTACCTTATCTGCTATTTTTATAAATTTATCTTTTATAAATTTTATTTTTTTATACAAATTGTACATTAAATTTTATATCTACCTAATCAATTATTTATATAAATTATTCGTACTGAAAAACACTATTAGTACGACTAAAATAACGTCGCTTCAGATAAAGCCCTATTGCCGAGTATCTGGTGATTTCAAAGATTCAGTGATTGAATTCAGTGCGTCATAAAGGTAGACGAGAGGTCGTATTTGTTAACGTTATGGATCCGATATAAATATCGCGTAATCCACTTATCTGTACATCTCTGTTTTTACTGCTAGCGTGAGCAACTATTCTAGAAGCAGGATACACGCCATGCCGAAGGTGGGAGGGAAATTATCTAACTTTTATTGGATAATCGCTCACTAAACATCACTTATTTACTTATTCATAGTGCTTAAACCATGATCAATATTTAAGGTTTGCCACATTCGTATTTAAACCGTGGTGGAGTGATAACTTTTATAAAGGTGTGTCCTAGCTTGTTAGATCCAATAGCTTTAAATTAAATATTTCTCATTTTATCATTCCCCTGCCGTTTATTTTATATTTGTATATAAATTTTACCTACATATCTGAATAAATTAGATGTTATTACGCCAGTGAATAAGTTATTCACTTTTTATTTTGATCAAAAAATACGTTTTGTTTGTTAATATTTTGATATATCAATATCAAATTTTTAAATAAGGAATAAGCAAAGCATTGCACAGCATTTAGGTTTAGTTTAATAAATATTTACTCGTGCAATGAAATGGATAGGCTTTCGTACGACGATAAGTATATTAAATCAATATAATTTATACATCGTATACTCTGGCATGTGCCTACGTATACAATGTAATGGAGTGGCAATATTCCTCAAAAATAAAAGCTGTAATTATATATTTGACTCAAGTTTCATAGTGTTTAGCGCTTTAATAAAAATAATGTAAAATCCTAGTCGATACTTACCTGTAAAAGTATAAAAATCTTAGCTAGGATGATATCATTAGCCGTCGAGTCTTGTTGAAAATTGTTTATTTATGTAACAAAACTGGATATCCTCAAAAAATATTCATAATTTTCATGGTAGCTCTTCAAGTAATTTAGTTTCTGAAATTAGTAAATTATTTCGATATCTCCTAATAATCTTTAAAATTTCAACTTAATTTCTAATCTTCAACCACAATACCTAGTTTATTGAACCTTTTCCAACACAATATTTTGTGAACTGTCGTTTCTCAAAATGTCAAAAATTAGCGCAACATTTTTGAGCTGGACAGTGTTTTAGTAGGAGTTATTTAAAAAAATTAAAATTTAACATATAAAATATTTAGGTATAAAATATTTAGGTACGGAAACCAAATTATGAGCAGTTATAGTTTTATTCTATTCCAGTCTATTCCAATATGCAGGGTTGTTTATGAGAAAGAAAATATACTGATAAATAGAATCAAAGCCTTGAAATAATTATCCACGCAATGTATATACTCTAGCCTTCCATCATCTTATTGATAGAATCAAACCAACCATATCAATCACTTATTTCTCCTTGGCTTGTATTCAATTGGTCTGTATTTTATTAATAAATTGGTCAGTATTTTAATAAAATAGTCAGAACATTTGGATCATTAATTTATTATACTGACCATTTATTTAATATAAAATTAAAATAATACAGATCCACAAATTCATTTAACACAAACTATCACCACATTGACATTTTCAACGCAACAATAAGAAACATAAAACAAACAATAGCTACACTACCGCACCCAAACTAATTTGTACATTATATCTTCCCTTCTACTCCCGTCCCACATTCCCCTCCACCCTCTCCATTCGCTATTAATGTATGTTAAAGTAAATTTTTAAATTCAGTGGAAAAATTTTAAGATTGTTTTAAAATAAATAAATAAATAAACACACAAATACACACACTCACACAAACTCACTATTGGACATGTTTTTTCTTATTTTTTTATCGATTGTATATATGCGTTTTCTTGTAATTGGCCCAAAACTCTGTACATCAATTATTGTTTTTTTTCAAGATTGATAAATTATAAGGCTGTAAGAAAACCAATAAATGAAAATAAAAATAAAATAAAAATAATGACCATTTTCTTTATTTTTCCCTTTGTCTTTCTTTTTTCCTTTGCTTTCCTTTTTCTTTCCTTTTTCCCTTTCCCTTTGTCTTAAAAAATCGGCACTTGTCTTAGGTTACATGCTTGTGCTATGAAAATCGGACTATTTTTCTGGTCTCCGAAAATGAGTTTTGAACCCCTAACCAATGGATCACTAGACGATTCTTAATAATAGACCAACAAGCATGTCAAAGCACGGTTTTTTCATGTTTTCGAAACTTAACATTCGATTATATTAAATAAAACACATTCTTATTGTCAAGTTGCAATTTTAGAACAAAGTTCTGTGAATTTTTTTCAAAACAAATTTTTTAATCAATTAGACAAGACATACAGAAAAATCAAATCAACGAAAAAATATTTTGGCTGCTACCGGGATTCGAACCATTCCCGGATAGATTGCAGATCCGTGGATCCCGATAGCTGCCAAAATATTTTTTCATTGATTTGATTTTCCTGTATGCCTTTTCTAATTGATTAATAAATTAGTTTAATATTTTATATTTAGAAACCTATTTCCAACCAGTATTTACTTTAAATCATAAATTTTAGAACTAACAATTACTTCTAAAATATGGCCTACGTCCGCAGGAAACTTTCAGTGTTCTAAATGATCGAACGAAGAAAATTATATTGTTAGAATGTATTCTTTATACATAGATGTTTGTTTTGGGCACGTATTGTTTCGCGACTATATTGCCAGTTCACGGGAGAAGCTTGCCAGTTTCTTCCGTGTGACTAACTTCGGATCCGTATGGTCTGTGAAATAGTTGGGTTGGCGCTGGCGAGGCATCTGATTAACTGTGTTCTGCTCGAATAAATATTAATCTCTGCCCAGCGAGCTCTTGTTCTACAGTATATGGTACAGAGTTCCGTGTGTCGATCTTTAGCTATACCGGAGCAAGTCAAATTATAATCATAAATCGAAAATATATATACGCATAATTTTTATATAATTATTTGAGCGTTATGGATTCTTGGAATAAGATACAGTGAAACATGAATATGTAAAAATAAAATAACAAAGAAAGCCTGTGGGCGCGCAGAGGAGGTCGGCCCAGTCCGGTGGTGGAGATCTTACTACTATTTTCTGTGTGCGAGCTCGTAAAACATACGCACAAGACCGCTGTCAAGGCATTATTATATTGTGCGCTCTCGGATATGTGCGTTCAGACTTAATTGTTCAATCTGACATAACAATAACAAGACACACTACTGACCCACATGCACGCGAACATGATGCAATTACTTTGTCAACATTGACTGAATATTAATTGCAACACGGAATTGGGTTAAATATACACAACAAGCAAAAGCAAAGAAAGCGCTTAAATAAATTTATTTTATTATATATTTTCCACAGCATTAATAATTTAAGGACACGACATACAGATAAAATATGCTATTCTAGAAAATTCATCCCAAATTAATTAATTATTAATGCTAAATGCACATTTTAAAAATTCATCTTATATATTTATTGTCTAACCAAAAGAGAAACGGAGAATAACAGGAAGAAGAAAATTATTATTCAGGTTAACGTTATAAACATTAAAAAATATATATATCTGACACTTGTCGATATAATTCTGAACTATTGTGAATTAATCTGATACGCGCATTAATGGGTGGCACATAATGTATAATTCTGAATCTAATTTAAGTCCCTGATATTGTGTTTGTTGATTGAGTGGTGTGGAGTTACAATCCAGTGGTTAGTTTCAATGCCTTCGGTGACAGAAGTTGCCTGTTTGATGGCAATATTGATAGCACTTGTAACTTTATATGAAGCAATAAGTAGTCCATTGTACTAGTTGTAGTTTGCGACTGCTCTGTCCCTTTCCGATACAAACTTATAATATTGAATCAATACATTTGCAGTTGTGAAATCTATATCGTTTTCACTTTTCTCATTAAAACCCTTGCTGAACGCTACAAATATTATTTATTTACATATCTTGATTACTTTACTAGCTTGTTTACTTGATTATTTTACGAATCGCCTACTTGATTATTTAATTATCACCTAGTTTTATGACAAACACGTCGAAATATTTTTTACTACTATGGTTTTTAAAGGAGCTGTCCTACTTATCATCAGATGTAAAAAATAGCTTATCTGAATATTGTCTTGTTACCAGAGGCATTTAAAACATTGAAGCATGACATTTACGTAAGCATATCGTTGGCGCAACTTGACTAATATATTATTTTGAGTCATTTTATAAATATAACAAAGTAATAGCAAAATTCAATAATTTACTTTTTTAATTTCCAAAATTTCTAATTTATCTAACAGTAATTCTGTATAATTTGTATGTAAAATTTGAAAACCCTTATTAATATTAAAAGAATGATCCATAGCCAAAAAATGGTTCGCAGATTCGAAATTTCAAATAGAAAATTATTTTCTATTTGAAAATATAGAAATTCAAAATAGAAAAAATGAAATATAGGTACTTAAATATCTAAGTGTTCCATAACCCTAACATCAAAATTTCTACATGTTTTTCCTTTTTAAAAATAATCACAATCATTACAAATCAATAAACATGCGATTTTTTTTAATGAATCATAAATAACCATCTATTAATTTATAGATCATATCTGTTATAAAGTTGTATGTTAAAGCGAATACATGATTAATGATAAAGGAAAAAGTAAAATTTATTCACTGCGAATAAATAATTAAGACATTGAAAACGTGAATAAGATAAAAAAAATTAAGAGTAACGATTAATAATAAACTGAAATTCGACAAACATATTTTAATGATTACAAAGAAAATGGCCAAAAAAGTCGCTTATAGGCAGAATAAGAAAGAAACTTAACCTAAAAACGTCATAATTAGTATATAATTCCATTGTGACTCCACATATTAATTACTGTTCAACAATATTATTTTGCAACTGAATGTAATTAATTATTTAGAAATTTTAAGGATGTGCTTATATCTAGTTTTGCATTAATATATTTTTTAATTATTTGTTTGTATAATAATAAAATTATTATCCATGTTGGAAATTTATTTCGCTACTTCAAAAAAAGGATATATTATAAAATAAATGGCGAATGATACAACGTGGTTCTTAATAAATTTTTAAGATATTTAGGAGCATTTTAAAATATATGCATTATTTTATTATTAACTATTTTGTTGAATAACCATGTTAAAGTAAAACTTAATTATTTAGAAATAACAAATAAAAATACATATTTCTGTATTTAACAAAATGAAAAGCCCTTAAGGGCCCAAGGGCTAAGTTAGCAGCAGATTCATCTAATATTTATCCAGGCGGCGACATTCTTAAAAGGCGAGCTTTAAAAATTTGTTTTAAAAAGATTCGATTCTATAAATTGCATTTCGATACGGTAGCAGGAATTCAATATGTAGGAACTAAGAGTCAACGTGTAAAAATGCTGGAGAAATCGGTGACGCGACAGAATAGCAACACAATATATTTTCAGGATGTAGACAAGTCTCTGTTTGAAAATATCTGTAAAAGAAAAACATTTAAAATATAATATTTAAGTTATAATATTTAAGAAGTTCATTGTAATTAACTATGAATAAAACACAACGTTGTTTACTTTACACAAAGACACATTAATTAAAATATTAAAACGTTTTCATTGCTTGCTGCATCTATAAACGCCATGAAACTTGTGACCCATTATTTCATACCAGAGTAACCCCTAAATTTATAGTAAAAACTGATAAAAAAAAATAGGAATTCATCATCGTCACGTATGAAATGATATATTGAATATCTTTTCATTCTAGTGAAGTAGATATTCATATATATTAGTAGCTTGTTGGTCTTGTAGTTAGGACTCTCGCCTCGTGATCCAATGGTCGTAGGTTTGAACCTCACTCCAGACCAACAAGTTAGTTTTATTTTCATAGCACAAGCGTTTAGCTTAATTTGAAAATACTAAGAATATTCATGTGACACGTATTCGGTATTCGCATCTATATATATATTTTTTTAAATATTACTGAAGATGATGCAGTGAGCATCGAAATGTTTTAATGTTTACATTAATGTTTCATTGTATGAAGTTGTGTTGTGTTTTATTCATAGCTAATTTTAAATATATTTTGCAGAAATATTATGTTTCAATGTTTGAAATATATACAAAGTACCTGCATCCAGAGCGTCTCATAGCCAGTAGCAAAAACTTTGAATTATAAATAGGAATATGCTTATTGTCATTAAAGCCATGCAAATAAATTAATCTCCTTCGAATTTTTGCATGGTTCTAATCATGGTAGTATTGCACAAAATGTCTTCTGGAAATAATAGGCAAAAACCAAGTTAGGGCTACGTATACAAGAAATGAATTGAAAGGACAAACAAAAGTAATAAAAAGGAGGGATGGGTTCTAAAGAGTTTAAAATGGAACCGCGTGATTTATAGACGCTCAATATTTAATTCACTCTTGACAAATAATTGATATCGTTAAAGTGATAGTAAGGACTGCCTAAGTATATTAAATAAATTTGGAATACTTCATAAATAAAAAGTTTATTCTATAGTAGTCGTGGTTTTAAGCTGTTTTCAGTTAAGAAAATCCGCTGAAAGTAGTAAAATTGCAGCCTTAAGATCCGCCGAACACCATACAGCTTCAGTTAGAAATATTAGATTCAGTAAGATTGTCATGCGGATTGAATAAACAAATTAAATGCACGCATACAAGCAAATCCAAAAAATCAAAAAAAAGCATGGATATGATCTCGCTGCAATATGCATTGCATTTTAGTAATATGCATTGCAAAACACTGGCCGAGGCTTAAGATATAAGAGCTATATACCACCAATAGAATGCCATGTACGACCAGTATCAGTGGAACAAATTTAGGTATTTTGTTTTAGAGGATTAATTGTCATTACTGAACGTTCTAGAACGTTTCAGGTGGGCAAATTTGGCCGGCACCGGGTGGCCCCACTCCCCTCCCCATGCAGCAGGGCGTTGCGCGTGCCGCAGTAATATTTCATGCGAAATCGCAATGGAAATGACCTTTTTTCATTGCCCAGGCTGCAATTTACGTTTGTGCCTTATCCCAATAGCCCATCAGATGTGATTTGTGATGTAATCGATTGAACAACTGAATATTTTCAATCGTAATCATCGTTCGTTCCATCATCAGATCATTTCAGTGGCATGGCGAACAATTTTCGAGCGCTCCGCTCCTCTTCCAAGGGTGTAAAAAATGATTAAAATAAATTTTATAAACGCCATGAAATTTGTAACCCATTATTTCATACCAGAGTAACCCCTAAATTTATAGTAAAAACTGATGAAACAAATAGGAATTCATCATCGTCACGTGCCTGTGATATATCTAATATCTTTTCCTTCTAATGAAGTAGATATTAAAACTGCAGTCTATTCATTCGTATTTGTACCAGAATAATCCCAAAATATATTACTAAAAACTGACGAAACAATCAGATCTTCATCAACGTCACGTCAACAATCGAAGATCTTTTACCTCTCGTAAAATAGTTGTCAACACTGTGATCCATTCTTACAAATACTCATAAGCCTTCAGTCGTGAACTCCAAGTTTTCTAGCGTCTTTTACAATATTATAATTTTTGAATATAACTCATGGTTGAGTCCCATGTGATTACTGATGTGGTGCTATATGGAGATTCCTTGGAGGAGGCATTCTTTGCTTTGTCCAGCGATTTTCAGTGTAGCCATGATATACAAAACTTCATACTTAGAATTTAAAATATGTTTTACTTTACTTTTTAATACACACACACAATATGAATAATTAAATTACTACTATAGTTTCGAGAGAAGCAGTCCCTCTCATCAGGTATAGATAATAAGTAACTTAAATATAAAATGTATCAATCTAATCGAGTAGGTCAGGAGAGCGCGCGGTAGGGAAGGGTATTTTTTTCCCCGGATAGCTCTGGGAGTGGTGAAGTGGACTGAAATGTGATATTATTTATTAATGTGTTTCTAGAATTCAATTTTTTTAGGATTTAAACTTTGAACGTTTGTTTAATGAATTAATCGGTAATTAATAAATTCATTTTTAAATTTCAGCGTTTCATTAATTCCTCCCGCAGTCACAACACGTGACAATAATATTTTACCTTTGGCCTTTCTGAATTATTTGGTATTTTTGTACCATTTATATTTTTACTTATATCAAAAAAATAGTCCTTTATTTATATATACTGTAACTATATTTCTACGTGCTTTCGTTTATTTTTGTCATAACTTTTATTTTTTTCTTGTACTACTCTGATTACTAAATTATATTTATTACTTTCTTTAATAGGTTTTTCTTGTTATTGTCTTTTCTGTTTTACTTTGATTTAACTATTTAATGTATATGTAGTTAATTCTATAATTAGTCTACTAACTTTTCATTACATTGTATCATTAAAGACAGTTATCCGTTGAGATTTCTTAAATAAATAAATAATACCTACTTTTCTTACAAATACGTCATATTCATAACTATTTTGATCACATATTTTATTCTGAAATCAAAAATCTACAATTCTTACGATTATATATATATGTAACGAAATATAAATATGTTCATTCACATCCCAGTAGGTAAGTAAAGAACTTTTCGAATTTAGTACCTATCCAGTTATTACACCTACCTGAAAATTCCAAATTTCATGTAGGTTCAGATACAGTAATTAAAAATGATATTTATGTTAACATATTATACAAGCACTAAAAAATACTTTTTTTATCTACCGGTTTTAAAACGTAACTCGTCTCTTCGTCAGTTTCTTATTAAAAAGGATTAAGATTTTGAGTAGAGGAGAGAGGAAGACGGGGTGAGGTCTATAGGGGATGTTGACAAATCTTGGATTTTAATGATAAGTTTAAATTAAACAGAAGACTATAGGGGAAGGTTTTACTTGAGGCACTGCATACATACTCATTAATTTTATGGTCACCGTGTGTTTAAAGAACTTTTTTTTCTATATTTATTAGAGCTCCGAACAGCATAATAGGTACATGATACTCTAATAATAAAACATTATAAATGAAGACTATGCCCAATATCCCAATTAAAAGTGTTTTCGGCACGCTCTAGTAACATATATGTTTGCATTTAAGTATATTTTACATGAACATTTATGTGTATTGTATTTTTAGTGTTTGAATGTAGTACTATTAGTATTTAATAAATAATTGATTTAATGTATTAGTTAGTTTTTGAACGATGATAAGGTATCTGCAAGAATATCAGCATCAATGTTAGGGTCAGCACAATACATATTATTTGTGCGACACAACCTTGTGATGGGAGAAAAGTAACCAACATTATTAGTGTGCTGGCTTATTCTAAAGAACTCCGGGTTTCTTAAACGGGGATTAACATGTAAATTTCAAACGATCGCTTCGCCCATGACGAGCGAGTGATCAATTTAAACTCTGAAAGGCAAAAAGTACACTGACACATTGTGCGTATTATGCACATTAACACTCATACTAATCCAATTGATATATTGTCTACTTGCCGAATAATCATAAACGTACGGCAAACGAAAAACGACCGCAATCAAGATGTTTGTACGTCTTCGCGGTACGAAAATATTTTTAATTTTGGTAGGGAAACATAATAAGATCAAAATGATACTTTTACGGCGGAATCACGAGGCGAGCGTGGAGCCCGGCCTCGACCTTTTATGAAATCCGCTCAACAATCAAACAAAAAATCTTTTTTGTTTTCCTCCGCGAGCGGGATAAATTACAACCGAATCTAAGAAAGCACTTAAATTAAACGAACCCATTTCAGCCCTGGACCATAAACCGAAGAATAATTGCGAATCTTGAAGAACAAGTTCGCCAGAGCCGGACTGGTAACCGGGCGTCCTGCAGCCCGGAGGTCTCGAGACCTCAATTATAAAATTAAACTTTGGTTGCACGCTGGCTCGGCGCAGAAACTGTATAAACTGTTTATCTTTTTTTAAGCTTTTTGAGGATTGTTGTTAAACGTTCTTCGCTTGCATTTAGCGAAGCAAAGAATAAAGTTTTAAGTTTTTCTGTTTGCGGGTGCCATGAGAGCGCACTTTGCAGATCCTATTTGTGAACAGACTCGTTATGGCGGTGGGCACACGAGTGTACAACGTATAGGTCTTAGGTATGCAGTACACAATATGCAATATCTACGTAATTATGTAATATATGTATGGGTATACCTCCTTCCATTTAAGAAAGACAATCGAATTAGCGTGTGTCATCCGTGCGTAAGAGGAAAATTGTTTCATTCACGGGTATATTAACACCAACACAATGAAATAATTTGCTTCACACGCAAGGATTACACATACTTATTTCATTGTATTTCTTAAATTGAAAGAGGTCTACCTGGTTTTTGATGTTCGAATTAATTTAGCGGCATTCTCTGGTTTTATCCAATCCAAATACCAAATCCACAATTTGGAAAAATAAAGATATGGTCATCAAGAGCAAGATGAGAAACTATAAAGCATGCGTAAGACCAATAATGAAGAAGTCTTTTAGGTTTAATAAAAGGAAGAAGAAGAATCAATGTGGTTTCACTTTCTTCCCTCCTTCACGCAAATTAATTAATAACATTAGGAAAAAAGTTGATACGTTGAGTTTTTATGCTAAAAGTGAATGCTAAAAGTTTATTTATGTAGGGAGATAAAGCAAGAAATTAAATAAGATTCATAAACCTTCATGAAATAAATATTAATTTTTAATCCAGTATCAAAAATATTAAAAATTTATATCTAAAAAATGGAATCAATTATTTGTCACGAATCACATGAACTTCTACTGCATCTTCCATCAGTGACTGAATTGGTGCTATCTAAATATAATTTATGTCACTATCTAAGTATAATAATTTTATAGTCCGCCTGTCTGCTCGTAACGTCCGTAACTTACTGGAATTACACTGGAATTACAACTTTAAATAATTGCAGTGTGACACGCAATCAGCGCACAACATGCAACAGCTCAGGCAACACGCAAGGGTCGCCCCCTTTAAATTACACGGTCTTTACACTTAATTAATAATATTATTATTTTATTATATTCTGATGTAGGTTTTAGCAAATAAGGTCAATTCAAAAAAACAAATGGTTTTCTTTTCAATTCAATTCAATTCAAATTCAATGCAATTATTATTATTGTGCCCCGTAATTTTTCGCGGCTGTACGGCTAGTATTTGAATAAATTGAGCATTTTTGATATGTATAGCGTTAACTTTCTAGTTGAACATAATTATTAATTTAATTTAATAATTCCAACTTCAATTTAATTATTAAGGTCCGAACCAGCGTGCTGCAGCGAATCGCTTAAGAGCTCGCTCCCAACATAGTCCAGATCACCATATTCTTATAAATATATTTTGTACGTTTGTATTGTGTATAGTTTTTGACACGTGAAATTATTCAGGTTCATCAGAAGGAGAAGATTACCTCCAAAGTCAGCTTTATACTCATGCTCGTATATATCGGAGTCTAATATGGTTAATTTATGGAAGCAGGCTGGCAATTCAAGTAAGCAAAACAAAATTGGATACTTGTGATTTGAACCCAATAAAGTTAATTTACAAAATTTTTTGGATATGGATAATTTTAGTAAAAGCTATCGTTATGTAGTTATATACCACTAGCCTGTATTAAATAATTATCCTCTGAGATTACTCAATTTCAAATTCCATGCTACAAGGCGTAGATACCAGTCGTGGAGATCAGATTTGGGATGCAAATCTTCCATGCTCCCACGGTACTGATTCTATTGTAACAACAACAAATCGATGTTCCAATGGTCAATTTACATCCTTTTACATGATGGACATGAGAAATAGAGGCTGCCCAGACGATATAAAATATTAGCCCCTTCCATACCAAGCCATTCTGTGATAGGTCTATCAAGTAAATACGCGCAGTATAAAATCCATGTTTAAACAATGCCTTAATCCTTTAATAATAGGAAAAAACTAGTGAAAAGCTATTTCAAGCGTATCTTACTAAAAAAAATATTTTTTGAATCAATTTTTGGTTAATGCGGATAAAACCCTTGGAAAAGACAATCATTCTGGATGCGACTTCAAATGATACGAAATCATTTTTATTTTTCTAATACTAAAAAATTTTCCTCTTATGAGTGTCAACCATAAATATTTGATATATTTATTAACATTTATTTTACATTTATTGATACAATACGGTACATGCATACTAAGTTTTAAGATTACGAATGAATAATTAGAAAATCATGTATCAATAACATGCACTACACAATGACGAACAAATATTTCAAAACTTATATGTGGATGAGGACGTTGTGTGTTAGTTCAAAAGAGTGTGGTGCTTCCTTCTTTTCTACCTACCCACGTAGAGAAACGACATGAAGTTAAAAGGTAAACTAGTGAATGAATTTTTTTCATTTAAATGCTTGTTAATCGCAAATTCACGGTAACTTCAGTTGATATCATAGCTACGAACGAGTATTTTGTATCGTGGTATTTTTTATTTAATTATTCATTAATTTACGCCCTGTAGGGCTTTTACAACAGATAGGTAAAGTGTTTACAAATTAATGGCATATATAGTTTAAAGAAAAAATAATAATAACATGTAAACATAATAACATGTCAACATAATGACATAAAGTGAAAAGAAAATACTTAAAATACAGGTACAAATATATAAAGATAAATATAATATAAAGTAAGAAGCAAGGATATAACAAGCAGAAACATAAGAAAAACATAATATGATAGAAATTCAAAAACAAATAAGTAATAATGTAGAGTGAAAAGCAATAGCATAAGCTTTGAAAGTCATAATATAATAAAAAATATACATACAAATACAAATCAATTATTTAAGTCCAATTCGACAAATACTAATAATCTTTCAATACACCTTTTAATATATGTTTGAATAATATACGGTTATTGGCAAAGACATCAAGTTGCTTGTATCTGTTTGCTAGTCTAGGAAGCCTTTGCAGTGGGGATGAAAGAAATAGTCAGTAGCTGCAGTTTCTACTGTTTCCAATGTTGAGGGTTGAGAAGACCGGTGGCTTTATTGGAAGAGACCCGTACAGAACTAGTGATCGAGGAAAGAAGATAGTCTTAAGAGTAAGGCAGACAGTCTGAAGAAGAAGGGATGGTCTCCATTCTCCCCTAGGGAGTAATGCTGTGACTAGAATTGTCAACAGAACCAAATAAGTTTTCGCCGAAATTCCCGAAGCCGGCTCAGAAGCCCCTGCGAAGATTTCACACAAAATTGTGGATTCAATTTCTTTTTTTTTTGTAAAATAAGATATATATTATTTTCGAAATGAATCTCGTTCCGCTGAGTAAACGTAATTCCAGAAGGAATTGTGTCGACAGCTCGCCCAAATCCCGGTGCACGCGGTTGCGGGATATAACGGGACGCCGTTTTTAAAGTGAAGCTTTGGGACTCAAATCCACGGCCGGATCTCCAAAGGAAAAATATTATTCGTAAGAAAGCTCACAATGATACAGAAAATTGTACAAATACAAAAAAATACCGTGATAAAATTTTGTATAAAATACCATTTTATAGTACCAAAGAAAATAATTTAAAAAACGAAGCGATTTTGCAAATCGCCATGATATTATAACGAAATGGTAGAAACGGAAAGAATTACACACTATTGAAATCTCTCAAACACTCCACAACACTCTGGAACAATCCAGAATCCAGAATATGTGTCACATCAATATTCTTACTATTTTCAAAACTAAGCCAAACGCTTGTGCTATGAAAATATGTCTAACTTGCTGGTCTGGAGTGAGGTTCGAACCCGCGACCACGAGGCGAGAGTCCTAACCACAAGGCCAACAAGCTACTATTATTTGACATTTTACGAGTTCGACATTACCAGAGATAAAACCAGCGAAGCAGTGTGACCAGCGCGTGTATATTCTAATGACAAATATTCGGGTAAGTACCTACGTACAAAGTTGAGCGGAATATTCTCGAAAGTGATCAATGCGATAGAAACAGTGTGATAAAAAGTGCTCCACAGACGAGTGACTTAAGAAACTGGATAATAAGTGTGCGAAATATTTTAGAAGCATTTAGTTAGTGCCTGTGAATTTACGGACAGTACTCAAGTTAAGTTTCTGTCCAGAGACTCTTAGCGTATAAAATATTTTTTTTAATAATGTTGAGTATTTCATTTGTCTCCCACAGCCTTTTGAAAGAAACTTATTTAGAATATATATAAAAGAGATAAATTTTCTCGATTATCCCGCGTCACTTGGTCCTGAGAAGGACCGCTGTACTCCCGACGTTTCAAACAGATCGCACTGTTCATCTTCAGGGAAGGTGACTTGTCACTGAAGTGTCGCTCTTACATGTTCGTGAAAACACGTTGTTTAAGGCCGACAGCTCAGAGCCAAGTCAAAGCCTAAATAAATAATAAAGTACCTACTTAACACGAAAATAAATTTAAAAAATAACTATTTCTAAAAAAATATTTTCATGTTAAGTACTATGTACTTTATTATTATTCATTTTCCATATATAATTTTTTTTAATATTTTGATTGTCTATACTTCGATTTTTTAACTTAATTTGTTAGTATACAATCGTATCCTGACAAAGGTATCATGGGCCCTGAAACATATTGATATTTTTCAATTTAAAAGTAGTGAAAACTATGTTTATTTTTGTTAATTATATTAATAATTTCACCACAAAAATATTTTGCTGTTTTTGAAGCAGAAAAAAAAAACAAATTTAAAGCTTTAAGTTCAAAACTATGAAGAAAGAGGTATCAAAATCTATTTACTAAATAAATATAAATAAATATATAAAGACTCTTCAATGTGGGAAGGTGCATTTCGCGCAGCGCAGGGCTATACGTAGTCTTCCAACCAAGCAGCACGGTGCATGTTTATCCAGAGGAGGGTTCTTCCTACAGCCAGGTCTGCCTGTTCAGTCATACATCTTCCCGCGAGATGTTTGGTAAAGAACAACATTTGTCCCGCTCCCGACATGTGTTCCGCTCGCTCGCTCCGAGCGGGTTCACTAAATCGCGTATCCCGGATTTCGTCCGACGATTTTGAGAAACTTGATGTTCCCGTTCTTTCAGCTGGATGTAATAGTATTTTGCAACGTCACAAAATGTAAATAATTCCTATACATTTTAGAATGACTGTTGTCTGTCTATACAGGGTGTCTTGTAGCTGTAGCAAAATTTTCGGAGAGATCTTCCTATCTTCAAGTTTGTGTTTACTAGGGTATTATGCCGTGTTGTTACGACCTTTCGGGCCGACGTTTCGGATCCCATTGCAGGGTCCATCATCAGGGCTGATGTGTTGTTGTGAATTATGTTAATATTAGGAAGCACTAGAAATCTACAAGCACCCGATAAATATTAATAGACATGATGGTCTCAAATTAAAAACATCTTGGAATCCGGCGCTTCAAAGTCATTCTCATCGCAGACTCCACAGAGATAGTGATCAGATGATCAGATCAGTCAGATCAGAATCAGAGAACAGATGAATCATACACACAACACAATACAACACATCATGACTTCGGCACGGTATTGCCAGCCGATACATAACCACAACACCAACATTCACAACAACACATCAGCCCTGATGATGGACCCTGCAATGGGATCCGAAACGTTGGCCCGAAAGGTCGAAACAACACGGCATAATACCCCACTAAACACAAACTTGAAGATTCTGAGTGGCCGTGAAAACCTGAGAACAGATCTTCCTAATTCAATTTCAATTTTGAATAGAAAATATTATTTACAGTTTGATTGTTATGTCAACGGTTAAGAAGATAAGCGAGTTTGCATTTTTTTTTTAATATTTCTAACTTTTATCAAATATTTAAAATAAATTCTCTTTGATACGTGTCAAATACTGTATGCCTTACTGTCTGCTTTACTTAGCAGTAGGTACGTTTATACACATTAATGATGATATGCGTACTTATATAAATCGAGCACCGAAGGGAACCCAAATACCTTGTATATGTAAAGAACGGCATATATGTTGTGATTTATGAGCCAATTCTAAATTAGCTGAAGTGTAAAGTATTCACCATGTATAGACGCAGAATATAAATGCGTCTCTACATGGTCAATACCCTTCATTTGATTTAAAATTAGAATAATAAGTTACCACTTACACGCTTTTCATTAAACTGGTAAGCCTCTCCGTTCTATTCTCTAAATATCTATACCTACATTATTAGTTAACTAGCTGTAATCAGTCAAAAATGATGGTACTTTTACATGCCGGTTCTTAAAGTTTAAGTGTTTACTTATTTATAGCCGACACCCATTAGGTAGTAATAACGACTTTTATCGAAATATTTTAACACTTTGTTTGTCTGGCAGTTAATGGCATTTACTATTTTAAACCTTAACGATTGTGGCGATTGTGCGACGTGCGTAAAACTAAGGCGACAACATAATTAAACAATTAGTATTATAAATAAAATCGAGAAAATTAGTATTGTAAACGAAATAAAAACAAAAGTAAAATTAGAAAAAAATTCCGGTACTAGAAATCTAACTCGAGTTCCCCGTGTGGGTCCTGGATATTCTACCACTATACCACGCATGAGATGCAATTGATTGCGAAGAAAATGTCTATAAGCACTTAGTGTACCTATATAAAATATATTTTAGAAAATTTATTGTGAGCTGTATAATATTTGATTCGCGTCTTTGCTAAGTTCTATATGTAGTCTATTTAGGAAGGGTCCCGCACATACGATAATGGCAACATCCATAGTTTGCTCGCCCTGGGTTCAAGCCCCATCTCCGGCAGTTTAATTTCGTTTTTTTAACCGTGAATTCGAACGAAATTGCGGACGTTACATGAAGTTACGGGGACAGACAGATGGACGGACGGACAGGTAACGAAATTATTATAATTTTGTTATTGGTCTTGTGGTTAGCACTCTTGCCAAAGTTCGCGGGTTCGAACCTCACTCCAGACCAGCAGGTTAGTCCTATTTTCATAGCACAAGCGTTTAGCTTAGTTTGAAAATAGTAAGAATATTGATGTGACACGTATTCCGTGTACGCATCTCTTTTTAAAAAAAATCAATAAATTGAATTTAATATCAATAATCATAAACACACCCACATAATACCTGTTAAGTTTAACACTTAACAAATTTATTTACTATTTAGGCATGCACAGTGATTACAAAAAATATATTTAAACTTTTCAGTTTTCAAATAGGTATTTTAGTTATTTACATTACAATACTGAGTGTCATAGTGTAAAACATGTTCAATGTTTTCCTAACTGAAAACATCTATTATATTCAACATAGAATTGTTAACAATTGAAAACATTTTAGAGAATTAATTTAACAAATCGTATAAGAAACAAAATTCACCGATCCTTATTTCAGATGTTTTTCTTGACTCCAGAATTATGTTATATTTTTTTTCTCCGTAATTAGACCATATATGAATTTTCGTCTTAAATATCCACACTCCGCTCTGTTCATAACAAAAACGACTTCACGTGAATTATGACGACACAAAGGACGTGTTTTATGCGAATAAATCGTACAATTTGCCCCAATGTATATCATAATTCCACGAATTTCTTTCCACAACTTCCTTGTTTCGGAATTAATATAGGAATTTCAGCTGTTGACGTATTTATTTGACAAAGCCTCGGTTCTGTTTCCCAGGAAAACTGTCTCTTGCCTCGTGGAGAGACTTATTTTAATAACGACCATAAATCACCGATATCTATTTTGAAATAAAATAAAGTGTACTTACAGCCGGGAGGACCCAACGGTCGTGAATACGTCGTTTGATTTTTAGATACTTTGGGAATTCGTTGGAAATATTTTTGTATTTTTGAGTTTAAATAAAAATATATATTTATTCTTCCCCGGTTTTTCGCCTCATTATTTGAGATCTTCCCTGGACTGCGATCTAGCAGTGTAATATAGGCTTTATGAATAAATCTAAGATTCTACAGCGAATTATTGATTCATGAAATAAAAAAGTCTATACTAAATTGTAATTCAACTTAACATTATTATTTTTTCCAAACATCTGATCGAGTTGATGAGTAATTTGCTTTTTTTTTCATTATGTATGAAATACCATCATATTTCAATGTGGAATGATAGGTTGGGTTAGGTTAGGTTATAAAAGTAATCTCCGGGCTCTTAAAATAACACAAAAATAATAAAACAATATTTCAAAAATCTAGGATCTATCGCACAAATTCACTTTTTGATGAATTTCTAATTTAGACGGACTATATAATTACTGAAAATACACAGAAAATTTTAATCATCAAAACACAAATACACTCCACAATCAAAATAATCATAATCTTACTTAAAAAAAAAATAAGAGCATGTATAAAGCACCTTAATCCCAGGGGCGTGCAATGAGAACATTAAAGCGTGACATTTTCTTACGACTATCTTATTCTGTTACATAAATATTTTTTTATTAAAATTTAAATATTTTTGCAATCATCAAATGTCAAAAATATATCTTCTTCTTCTTCTTTTTAATAGTCCTATGCGTTCTGTGCTCCAAAAAATAGCGCCTCCTGTGAGGTGGGTTTCCAGCTGTCCTTCCATATTTTGAAAGGTCTTCCTTTGACTAAAATTTCATTGACTTTTTGATTAACACCTACAGTCAGAAATAATTTTATTGTGTAAATTTATTATATTAAATTAAATTTTGTTGTAATCGGTTTATTAATCTTTAATTGCTAAAAACATTCCAACTTTAGCTGTGTATATAATTCCTGCGTTATTTATTATATACCTTTAGCTCTAAATAATATTTTGATATAGTCGCCGAAACTTGTCTCATTAAATCCTTCTGCGTAATAAATTTGAATACAAATTAACATTTCAATTTCTTCGTATGCACGGTAACTCCTTTAATCAAGCCTTTAAACTTCCACAGTTATATAATTCAATCAAAATCACAACAGATGTCACACACTGCCGAGAGAGTTGGGTTACTTCGGAATTATTTCACGTCCGAGTTTTGAATTCAATTGACATGCCTAGCAAATGAACGGCCGTTCGTTTAAGCCTAATGCTAGACACCTTTACAGGGTTGTTGGGACAACACCCTGTAGTTTAAATTACGTTTATTAATATTATTTGTATCAACGGATCTTAAATCATTTTCTTCTGAATGTTATCACTCAACTAGTTTCGGGGTAGAATGTTATTTATTTGTGTAATGGCATTATTTTATTCCAAGGGATGTAGAAAAATATTTGATTACCACGATATAAATCCAGAAGCCTCGAGACTTAAGTACGAGGGGTGTAAAAGCAAGGACAGTAATAATCCACTGAGGTTTTTCTGAGAAACCTACACCTTTTGGGAAATATGTTTTTAAAAACATTGGCCTGGATAAAAACAATTCTCTGAAATCTATGAAACCTACATCTTATTAGAAATATGTTTTTTAAAACAATTTCCACCTCTGTTTACCTTTTACATACGTGTATAAATAAATATATAACTTTCAAATATGAATATTGCTGTGTTTGCTACCAAACAGTAGACATTGTCGCTTTTGCTATTTAAAAAATTGGATATTACTGCCTTTGATGTAATTTTTCAGTATAAAATTGATATCAATTCTTACATAAGTATAAAGCGGCTATTTTGTCAGGTGACATATCCCTAGGGATTGAGTGGTTGCGGTAGATATTTCTACCTTTGCTTTTGATAGTGATTTGAAATCGTGATTTTGGAAGGGAGAGTGCTATATTTCCTATAAAACCTTGAATTTAGTACGTTCTAAATGAGTTATCTTCGGTGATTGCATAAAAAACTTTTTTTTATATTGCTGCCTTTGCATGTTGATGTTTACGTTTTAATTACAAATGTGTTTGTACCTGTGTTACCTGTTATCTGCCAAAATCCCCCGAACTCAAATGGCGTAATATCCAAAACTTCTTTCGGGTTTGATACTATAGCTCCAGCTCTAAAAGGAAAATTGTGACATGCCGACATGCGGGACTTGAATATATTGGTATTATTATGGAAAATTTGATCTGCACATATTGAACTTATTGCTTAGTTCAACATTACGTCTCTAAAATTACTTCGCGTGGTTGTGTTGCACAAATTAACACATTCTGTGATTAACTCTGGACTGAAATTACATTAAGGTTATTACAATAATCATTTTAGTTTAATGGCGGTGCTACCAAACGCGGGACCGAGCGAGACGGGTAGCGTCATTGACGTATTATATAAACACGTTATTCCCATACTAGCTGGCTTTCATTTGTAGCAAATATTGCATTGAAAGAAACCACAAATCGCAGCACACTCATTTCACAAACGCTCTGCGTGTAGACAGAAAAATCAGGTAATTTGAAGTCACGGTGACTAAAATAACATACTCATTACTACAATAGTGTACGAGACTCTGTTTCTTTTTCCCCTGGACTTTTTCGTCAAACCTATCACAAAAATGGTCGTTCGATAACGAATGCAAGTAAGGCAATTATTACCTTACTTTTGAGTTGCCAAGATTTCACGCTTGTAACGTATCTACAGTTTATTATTTCATTGGGCAGCGTATCTTTCTCGATGTAGATCCAAACATCCTCTCATTTCACGTGCAATTACTTCCTCTTATATATCCGATCGATTGTTCTAGAATAATCAATGCATGCGACATTGCGAAACGCATTGCTTCGTTACTCATCTCGAGACTGGTCAAAATTATTTATGTGTAAAATAAGTCCTAAATTTTTATCAAAACCGTGATCATTTTCTAATAAAAAATTTAGGACTTTCTATTTTACACATAAATAATTTTGGTCTGAAATTAAATAATTTAGAATCATTAGAAATTAGTAAAGTGTGTAATAGTAAACAAAATATTATTAATAATCAATTAAATTTAACTACTAGCCCAATTCTAAATTTTTTTCCAATAATTGCGAGTAATCAAGAACTTCAGTAATAATATTTAAAATAATTCTTCGAATTATTTAGAAAAACAAGAAACAAAAGACATTTCATTCTGATATTTTAACAGTTATACAACACCCTGACAATGGAAAGGTTTTTCTGAAACATGTTGGTGTAATTAATCAAAAAAAAGAAAGAAGTAGATTTATACAAATAATATAATCAATATTTTTTTTAAATGTCAATCTACAATGTTGCTGAATCAATTGAAAAAATATTTATACCTTGATTATTTATATAGATTGATTAATGATGTCTCCTGGGATCAAAATCCAGTACTGTTTTCTTAGAAAAATTTAAATAGAGATAAAATATTCTGAAATATACTTGTGATTTTTCTATCCGTAATTTATAGAAAAATCATTATACAGAGAAATTTACCTCAAGTAAATCACTCCTTAGAAAGGCTTCCAATATTTTTGTTAACATTTAATCACTATTTACATTAAAACGGGATAAATAATATTAAATAACTGACAAATTATTCATAATTACAAGGTATATTTCATGTTCTAAGTTATGACCGGTATGATATATTTATATACACGCCACGTTTAATATAGCCAAAAGTTGTATGTATTAATTAATTAATAATTAATTTGATTCAAAATATTTGGGCATATGTAGGTAAAATTTCTATCTCAATAACATTTTCGTTAATTTTTGTCGTTTTTTTTTAGTATTTTGTGTAATCTTAGAAGTTCATAAACTTTATGCCAAGTGAATAATACTCGTTCATCAGAACACACAAAAAAATCATTACATAGATTATAAATCTAGTATTTTTACCATATACATGACGTTCATCAGATTTTGGGGCGATTATAAATAATTGAGAAATGATAATTGTTTTTAAATTTTTGAAAAAAATCAAAAATATTTTCAGTTCATTTATTATCAAAAGCCATTCAAAAAGGTTACTATCATCATAGTAAAGGCATGTTCATATTTGTAACGCCAAATTATATTTTATGTCTCCTGGTCGCTCATGCACGAGGTGGGGTGACAATGTGAGAGAAGACAAAGGCACCATGATTGCACATTGTAAGCTGGGATGGGACTTGACAGCTCCTTACCAGGTTGCGCTGAGAATAGGTCTGAAGTCGTATCAAAGTAGCACTAAAAAAGGTGACTGAGATCTAATAGACTTGTTTGTTTCCATACATAAATTAAATATAACAACTAATAAAATTTATAGTCAAAAATATCAGGTTACTTGGGTTTTGAAGTCAAAATAAATCTTTTGTTTTATAAATTTTTTCATGTAAGTATTTCATTATAAAATAATTTATGATCAGAGAAAACAAAAAGTTATTCAGTAACTGGATAAATTGTATTTAAAAAAGTCTGCAAAATTTTAATAAGACCATTGAAATAGTTTTTGAGAAATTGTGTCCACCATAGAGTTTGGAGAAAGAAGCAATCGATGTTTTAAGTAAGAATAAAAAGGAGAAAATATTTTTAAACTTACATAGAAATTCCAGCTCTATAAAGCAAAGATTTAGCTGCAGCTATAATATCCAAGGCATCATATTGCTCTTATCTAAGACGATTTCTTGCATCTCGAGAAAGACAGACAAGCAATAGCCAAGCAGCTGCCTCGATATACCTGCGACGCTCCTGGCCGGCGTCTAATGAGAGGAATTTTCAAAGTTTCTCCCTCCTAGAAGTCGAACTAATCACTCCGACTGACTTGAAACTTTGGGAAAATATTCATGATATATATATTAGTTAAAAAAATAAATTAAAAATAGATGTTATGAAATTTGCAAACCCATGTAATCCCTCGAGTAATACCAAGCATTATAAATGCCATTCTTTTATACAATAAAATATTTGGGGATAATTGTAGACTCTAAATATTTATCATTTAAAAAAACATGCTGAATACATAACAAAGAAAATTGCAAAGAAAGTATCATTCTTAGGAAGAATAAGACCAAAATTAACTAAAGAAACAGCGATAACGATATAAATCAATAATTGCTCCTCAATTTCAATATTGCCCCACTATTTTGTACCTATGTAATGAAGGAGATATAAGAAAATTACAAATTCAACAGAAAAGAGCAATGAGAATAATTCTACAGAGTAATAGATATTTCAAAATTAAAAAGATACTCTAAAATTTAAATTAGATCAATATAAAACATGTATTAAAATTAAATACAATGATATTCATTCACAAAATATTAAACGACAAAATGACACAATATTTAAAAAATTAGATCAAATATAACACAGAGATACATAGACATAATACAAGAAATGCAAACAAAATAAGTAATCTAAATAGAAAAAAGACAAACAAACAATACTGTATTACAAGAGAATAAATGAGTGTAATAACCTGCCAGAAGGTGTGAGGAAGCTGAGCAGAATCGATATGTTCAAACAATAATGTAAACGATACATAACAAACGTAAAAATTTTAACATTAAAGGCTAATAGCATTTAAAATAATTAAATAATCGTGATTTTCTGAACTTTTTTTCTGAATTTTTTTTTCATTCAGAAAAAATTTCTGAATGAAAAAAATTCTGAATTTTCTAAACATTTGATTTTAATTGATCTAAAGTTGAATGAAAAATGGGTTTCATCTATTTTACTTCGGCATAATGTTTATCTTAAAAAGAAGTCCAATCCTAAAAAATACTTCTAATAATTTCCGATCTTGAATGTAATTTTCCCATAAATTTCATTATACTATTTTTTTATGTAGTCATAGAATTCATTTTAAATAGAATTTTATAGTCAATAATACATTCATGGGTAGTTTTTCCTCACCCTAATGACGATTTTTTCCGAAGCTGAACAGTATTACGTAAAAGTAACACTTTTACACAACAATAAATACAAGTAAGTTACACAATTTATTACACAACAATAAATACAAGTAATACGTGTTCAATAAGCTCCTACAAAATTGAGTAAAAAAGAGTGTTTAAAAGTGAATTAGAAGCAAGTCCATCGACACACTGAAAACTTACATGGAAGGAAACATTTGAACCAACAATATGTTATATACTGTAAGAAATAAGTTATAAAAATACAAATTAATTATTTCAAATTTGACAAGTGACTAAGGCATACGAGAATAATTTTTACAACAATAAAATATTCTGACTACTCTGTTGCTCATTAATTAGCATTGAAAATACTAATTTTGGAATCTCACATATTCAAAATGAATTGTAAGCAATGCAATGATAAAATGCAATCTGAAAATATTTTAAAATGCATAAAATGTGGTAATAGTTTCCACTACTCTTGTCAAGGCTTTACAGAAGAGACATTTAAAAATATGCTTCAGATGAATCGTCAGAAATGGAAATGTATTTTATGTAAACCCAGCCCACCAAAAGCTAAAACAACCCCGACACAGATACCAGAGGATTCTCAATTGGAACAGTTGAAGAAATATATCGACCAAAAGTTTGATAATCTTATGTATGAATTAAATAAAACTATTGAAAGAAAACTCGACCATATTAATGAGAAGATATCTGGCATAGAAGACATCAAAATATCTATTGAATATCTATCAAGTGAGTACGACCGTCTCAATAAAACTAATATTGAAAACACTGCTCGTGTTAAAAAACTAGAATCTGAGAATTCAAAGCTTCAAGAAAGTCACCAAAGATTGGAAAAAAAAACTGGAAGAAATGGAACAGATAAGCCGCAACTGTAACCTCGAGATACAGATGGTGCCTGAAAATCGTCAGGAGAATCTTTTGGATACAGTTTCTAAAATATGCACAAGCGTATCTGCCAACATAAAGAACGATCAAATACTGGCGTGCCATCGGGTTCAACGACAATCTAGCACGAGCGCAAGATCACGAAATATTATTGTTCGCCTCCAAAATAGTAGAATCCGGGATAATATTCTCTCAGCTGTGAAGACATACAACAAAAATAATGTGTCCAACAAACTTAATGTATCGCACATAGGTCTACAGGGAACTTCCCCGATATATGTCTGTGAGCATCTCTCTCCTTACAATAAGACTATACATGCAGCAGCTAGACAAATGGCTAAAAATAAGCAATTTAAATTTGTCTGGACCAAGAATGGAAGAATTTTCATCAGGAAAGACGAACAATCGCCAGTTACACCAGTTCCTAACCTGGATGCATTGCAAAATTTTCAATAAATTAAAGGACTGTCCAGTAAGTTTATTAATAAGTTTGTGTTAGTTCATAATGGCTCTTTCTATCTACTATCAGAATGTTCGTGGTCTGAGAACTAAGCTTAATGAGTGTTACATAGAAATTCTAAATAGTGATTATGACATTATTTGCTTGACGGAGACATGGCTTACTTCAAGGGTGAATAGTGAAGAATTATTCGACGCCAGATATATAGTTTTTAGACGTGATCGAGATAGTTCTCAGTTTGCCAACAGGAAAGACGGAGGTGGAGTTCTGTTAGCAACTAAGAAGTCATTCTCAGCATACCAGCGGAACGATCTCTGTACGGAATTCGAGGACCTCTGGATCTCAATCAAAGGAAAAAATAATATTACACCAATCAATATAGGAGTTGTGTATATACCGCCTAATATCTCAGATACAGTATTCAATGAGTATCTTATTAAATGCCAAATTAATTTCCTCAAAACCACTACAAGAACACGTAACATGCTACTTGGCGATTTCAATTTGCCATCTATAACTTGGAATGCAACAACTTCTGGAGCTGGACTGACTCCGCTCAGTCCATCTAAGTCCAGAGCCAAGGACTTCATGGAGTTCATATCAACAACCAATCTTCAACAATTTAACTCTATAACCAATTGTAATGCCAAAATTTTAGATTTAATATTATCTGATACTCCACTACTTGTGTCTTTGGGTACTGCTCTGGTAAGTGTTGACAAATTTCATCCCCCAGTCCATATAAACACAACGATTAACCAAAAAAACTTTTTACAACATAATTCTAACCATACTGCATACAACTTCCGTAAAACTGATTACGCCAAATGTATTAACGACCTAGCTCAAATTGATTGGTCTCAAATGAATCAACTAAACTGCAACGATTCTCTCAACTTATTTTATAATACATTATGGGAGATAATAGCTCGATACACTCCACAAAAAAAGATCTTGAATTCAAAATACCCATGTTGGTTTAGCAGTGCATTAAGACACCAGCTCCGCGAAAAAGAAAAATATAGGAAAAAATACATAAAATACGGTAATTCTAGAGATTACGAAACCTTTTCTATGCTAAGATCTCGCATTAAGAATAGTATTCGTGCCTGCTATCACTCATATATAAATTCTATAGAGGAATCATTACATATCGGGACTAAAAAATTATGGGAATACACTAAAACCAAGAAATTCACTAATGCAATCCCTAAAACAACGTTTCTTAGAGAAAAATATGCTACATGCGGTCAAGAAATTTCTGATATCTTTTCAGAATTTTTCGCTTCAGTTTTTGATAATGCTTCTCAACATCACTCATCTGCTCTCATTAATTAATGACTCTCTCGATTCACTTTCCTTTATACCACTGCATAAAAATGAAATATTAAAAATTATGAAAGAATTGGATCCCGCCAAGGGCGCAGGACCTGATGGTATTCCTCCACTTCTTATAAAAAATTGTGCTCACCTTCTTCTAGATCCTATCTATATAATTTTTAGCAAATCTTTAAAAGAAGGAAAGTTTCCCGACTTATGGAAGGTAGCTCACATCACACCAATATTTAAGACAGGAAATAAAAGTGACGTTAGTAACTATAGACCTATAAGTAAACTATCTTGTTTTGGAAAGATATTCGAGATTATTTGCTATAGATACATATTCACCCACTTTCGTCAGACACTTTGCATTAATCAACACGGCTTTGTTCCAAAAAAATCCACAACTACCAACCTGCTTGAGTTTGTGAGTCAGATTTGCAAATCGATTGATTCGAGATCTCAAGTGGATGTAATATATACAGATTTCAGCAAGGCGTTTGACAAGGTGAACCATCGTATACTTTTGAAAAAACTTCATGCTATAGGAATCCACGGCAACTTATTGAGATGGATAGAATCTTACATTTCTCATCGAACTCAAGTTGTGACTGTAAATGGATTTGATTCATCTCCGGTTTCTATCACCTCAGGAGTTCCTCAAGGTTCTCACCTTGGTCCCTTGTTCTTTCTTATCTTCATAAATGACTTGCCAAATATATTAAGAAATAAGTGTCTATTATATGCCGATGATTTAAAAATTTATTCCACCATTCGTAGCCTGGAAGATAGTCATCTCCTACAAAGAGATCTGGACGAACTATCAAATTGGTGTAAAGCAAATAATATGTCACTTAATGCTAAGAAATGTTCATGTATTAGTTTCACTAAAAATATTTAAAAAATAGAATTTGTTTATAAACTGGGTGACGTTCCACTCGCTAAAGTCGATTCAATAAGGGATCTGGGCGTCATGCTAGATTCTAAACTCACTTTTAGAAACCACTTTGATAATATCACAAACAAGGCATATACTATGTTGGGATTTATCACCAGAATTACTCAAGACTTTAAAAAGTCTAAAAATTCTCTATACATCACTAGTACGAAGTATATTGGAATATTCGTCAGTTATTTGGTCACCTTATTACACAACACATATTACGAGAATCGAGAGAGTGCAGAAAAAGTTTCTACGTATTTTGTCATACAAAGCTGGTCAACACAATAACCTTCACAGCTACGAAGATCGACTTGCCTTTTTCAAGATGCATAAACTTGAGTCCCGACGAAAAAAAAATCCGATCTCATTGTGCTACACAAGATTCTCAGCGGAGCTATTGATTCTCTCTGTCTATCTGATATAAATTTGCATGTTAAACCCCGTATAAGAAACCCTGAGTTCTTCAGAATAAGTCAGCACACTAATAATGTCGGTTACTTTTCTCCCATTACAAGGTTGTGTCGCACATATAATTTGTATTGTGCCGACCCTAACATTGATGCTGATATTCTTGCAGACACGTTATCTTCGTTCAAAAACTCACTCATACACAACATCCATTTTCTAAACGACGACATGAACCTATAGATCATTAAATACTAATCGCACTACACTCAAACACAAATATATAATATACATAAATGTACATGTGAAATATAATTAATTACAAAAATACATGTTACTAGAGCATGCCGAAGACACTTGTAATTGGGATAATGGGCATAGCCTTCACTA
>JADDOH010004008.1:0-14481 GCA_016648135.1 Agrypnia vestita | reverse complement strand
GTAATCTTGGGGCAGGTCCCGGCGGTACGGTGGATGTCTTAGACATTCGTCGCGATTGAAGCTCCTCTAAATTTGGTAAGCCGTCTGTTGTGCAGTGTGTGGTCTAGCGTCTTCATGAAGCAGCAGTGGCCTAGAGCGATTAACCAGCCTCGGTTGTTTAGCAGCTAGCTTTTCCATCATGGTTTGCAGTTGCTGACAATAGACATCTGCCGTACTCGTCTGGCCAGATTTAAGAAAGCTGTTGTGAACGACACCAGCACTAGTCCACCAAACTCTCACAAGTAACTTTTTTGGAGTCAATTTTCGCTTGGGGCATGGTTTGGCTGGTTCGGCAGGGTTCAGCCATTGCGATGAGCGCTTCCGATTATCGTACAGGATCCACTTTTCATCACAGGTAATGAGTCGATTTAAAATCCCTTCATTATTGTGCCGGTTGAGTAATGCAACGCAGCATTCAACGCGTGTTTGTTGATTTGCTTCACTCAATTCGTGAGGTACCCACCTTTCAAGGTTTTTCACCTTACCAATTTGCTTCAAGTGGATTAAAACAGTTTTATCACTAACACCGCAGCCTGCAGCTAACTCGGATGTGGTTTGCGATGGATCCGCTTCCACAATAGCTTTCAATTCTTCATTATCAACTTTGGTCTCCGGCCGTCCACGGGGCTTGTTCTGCAGGTCGAAATTTCCAGAACGAAAACGTTGGAACCAAAAACGCACTGTGTTTTCTTTTGCGGCACCGTCGCCATACACATCATTAATCCTTCGAGCCGTTTCTGCAGCACTGGTGCCACGGTGGAACTCGTACTCGTTAATAACGAGATATTACAAGTTTTTCATTTTATAAACTGAGTGACGCAAAGAAAATAACAATTGAGGAAAAAACAAATGAATTATAATTTTCAAAACACAAATACATGAGTAAATAGCTGTATAAATTTGGATTTGGAATTCCTAACCAATGAGAAGATATTTGAGATCAAATTTGCCAGTACGGAAAAACGTCAATTTCATATGTAAGGACCTAATATCACGAACCCACCGATCGAGAATTTCTGCTGTATTTCACAAACGCATTTTTCGCTTTATGATTGAAATTTGTCAAGACCTTCAAAATATTGTTCAATTCAATTTTTTTCCCGCCGAGATTTTTTTCGAGGTTAGGTTAGGTTAGGTTAGATTAGGTAAGGTGGGTAAATATGTTATCAAATAAATAATAATAAATAAATAAGATGACATATTTTGACAGTATTATTTTTTTTCGCTAATGTCGCTAATGAGACCTCTACAATTGATTATGGATTTTTTTAATAGCAATATGGGTGGAAATGGCGAACGTTACATTGTGTGAAGTGATCACTTAAGCCAGCCGTACGATAGGTCGTAAGCCATATGTATACCCAAAAGACTTCTATACCTACTTTCCCATAATAAAAATACAGTTTCGTCTCTGTGAGACATCTAAAATATAGGTACATTAAATCCTGAAAACTGTTCATCACACACAACGCAACCTACCGTTTCCAGCCTTCCTTATATTCTGGATGTTAGTGGTGGATTCAGATATCTTTCACAGTCACAATAATCATTACTCTCGTACAACTCTAGCGTCAGAAGCCTTGACACCCACAGAAGATGCTGCGTCTGCACGTACGCGTAATCAAAAGAATGCGTAAATCCTTAAAAATGAGAACCTTAAAATTGTTGAATTAACATAAATTAATCAATCTGAAAAAGTAATACCTGAACTGAAATTACCTTCCACTGCATTGGCCGTCTTCAATATCTTGCCGTCTGCAGTTAATATTGGCTAATCAATTTTTGGCGATATTGGCACATCTTCAAAGACTTTTTTCGGCGTAAAATAAAGCTAAATATTACAAATTTTCACAGGAATGTCAAAAAAACTAAATTCCAATGCCTATCAAAAGTGAGCCTGAAAATTCAAAATGTAAAAAATGATATGACTAATTTATATAAAAGGGTTCGAATTATTGACATTAATGATTGGTCGCTGTCGTTGTCCAATGGTTAAGGCACTGTTATTTTACGTGAGGTGAAGGGTTCTATTCTTGGCAAGGTCATTCATTAAATAATTTGTTATTACGCCATTTGATTGAGCGGCACACTTTTCAATCCTGACATAATATTTGCCCCATTCTCTTTCATTCACATTCTCATGGTAAGTTTGTATATTGTCGAGGCTTTTTACAGGACCATGAATCCGGTATCTGATTTACCTGACCATGCCAAAGCTCCCGCGTGACAGTATTGATGCTGTCAACACTCATGTCGTATAACGTTCTAACTATTTAATCATTCCTTATTCATTCGTTCCACATATCCAAACCATATATAAGTTAATAATATGACTATGCGTTTTCAAAGCCTGGGTGTTTTGTAATTTTCTTTATATTATTTTATATAGCTTAGCACAAAAACAAGCACGATGTGTTGGGCAATTTTATACATTATTATTTTTTATTTATTGTCAAATTATTTTAAAGGCTGTAAAAGTACGAATTAACATAAAGATTATCAAAATTTACAATCGCTTCTTCTCTATAATATCTATATTTTGAATGCAGTTTTTAAAGGAATATTATTTGTATATGTATACGAAACAAGGTGTATAAGATGAACATATAAGTATACAATTTCCAAAAATTTTATACATGTGGTAGTCTATCTTAAATGGAATTGGTGAACATTAAATTGTGGAAATGGTTACATAAGCCAGCCGTACGATAAGTCGTAAGCCCTATTAACACCCAAATAGACTTCCATAGCTACTTTCCCCTATACAAAATAGCTTCATTTCTATGAGACATCAATAATAATCTTGATTAAATATATTTCCCTCTCATTTGCACTACTATTGGATCTATATAAAAAATAAGGGAAGAAGAAGAAAATCCCGGTTATATCTACTGCTTTGCGAATGAAAAGTGTTGTATATTCTAATAAATCGCAGTATTGGAGAGAAGTATTCGATAGTGGTACCTATTGAAAAAAAAAAGGAATAATATTTGGTATTTTGGCGATTCTAATAGGAACGGTAATTTCGCACATTAAGGTAACCATTTACAATTTTATATACTATGATAAGCCAGCGATTATGCTTTTAATGAATTAATAGTGATGTATTTCTTTCTTAAGGGAATTTATTTTAAGGGCTGCGTATTTTCAGCCTACCCTCGCAGAAGAGCTTTGAGTTCTCGAGCTAATATCTAAAACCTACATATTGCAAAAAATGTCGAAAGGTTTATCAGTTAATTCTTGTGTAAAGGTTATCATTAACCTTTTGTCTATCATATGTTTTATTTTAGACGTCATAGAATGTTTGAACTGACCTGACCTGAACTGTATACTAGTTATACGTAATAATTCTCAGTCATGGGTATCCATAGTCTCTGTTTATACAAACAATACACATGTATATATGTAATATGTACTTTATAATATGTAAACAAATGTCGCAACTAAATTTTATTACGTGTGTAAATAAAATCTAAATAGAAACAGACAAACGCGCTTTATTACGTGCGTAAATAAAGTCTAAATAGAAATGGATAAATGAGCGTTATTATGTGCGTAAAGTCTAAACAGAAATAGACAAATGCGCTTCATTACGTGCGTAAATAAAGTCTAAATAGAAATAGACAAATGAGCTTTATTACGTGCGTAAAGTCTAAACAGAAATAGACAAGTGCGCTTCATTACGTGCGTAAATAAAGTCTAAATAGAAATAGGCAAATGCGTTGTTTTCGTGATGTTCAAGATGCTAATATCAATAGTGGGCTATGTTTTACATAATACAAAAACGAGGATTAAAGCTTCTGTGTATAGTTTTCTGGGATATTCTGCCGTGTGTGTGTGACCTCTCTGGCCAACGTTTCGGATCCCATTGCAGGGTCCATCATCAGGGCTGATGTGAGGATTAAAGGTTTGATCAGGATGCATTTTTCATAAAATTAAGTTAATTTTATTTTTAATCCAGTCCGTAAAAATGTTTTATAATATTGAAGGAAAAGGCCTACAATGCATATAATGGATCGAACCAACATGAGAATGATGATGGCGACTCGTGATACATAAATTAACGGTAATTAAATATTTATGTTAAAAATTCTCCAAACAATAAAGATATTTTTTTACCCCACAATTAATTTATTTTTATGTAACTTGTCACATTTTTCATTCTTACAATACATTTATTTTGTATGTGTTATGAAGGATGTAACAGAGTTAGTCCACAATACTTTACAGATAGATTTAAACATAAATTATGAGTCGAAAGCGTTCAAGAAACAATATCCTAATATCAGTAGTTATGAAGATAAGCTACTTCAAATTTTGAATAATTTTCTCAATCATTTTCTTTGTGATCACGCCCCTACACCCAGACTACTATAATCCCCCCCCCACATCTCACATCGTCCTCTCGTCTTGAGTTTAGTATTAGTAAATTTATCGTTAGATGATGCGTCAAGATTGACGACGTTCTAATTGTTACAAATAGGTTATTTTTTAAGTATAATTTTAAATGGCCATTCACAAGTTATGCAGAAAAAATTCGAAAAAAACTATTTAATTTGAGTATGAGCATTTATTTTAATTGACACTCAATTAAACCTTGTAGTATAATTACTTCCAGTCCCCTTAGTTTCACCGGTCTGTTTTGCTTCTCATACGTGAACTATATATTGTGTTTTATTTTTTCTTTCTCTTTTTTTTCTCTTTATGTATTTTTGGAATATTTTTGTAATATTTTTGTAATCTATGCTTAATAAAGAAATTAGTAGCCGGGATAATGGGGTAAAATTTTGGATGGCAGCCATTCGGCTTACTTTTTTTTCTCAACAACGGATCGCACGGTTGTTTTAGCATTAAAAAAATGTCAAATAGCTGGCGAATGAGAAGGTCCAATATAGGAACTTTTGCTTATAAAACGGTCCTGGGTAAGCGGTGAGTCCGCCTTCATTGTAGTACACACAAGTCGAGTAATTTTTGTCACTAATCTATAATAGTGAGAAAATATTTGCGAGAGATGCAGCTCCTGTTATCATCTGGATTAATTATAAATGATGATGAGAGGGACGGCTTCTTTCGAAACTATAGTAGTGAAAAAAATAACGTTTGTGTATTACAAGGCTTAATTTAGAAAATTTGACTATTCATGTTGCATCGCAAAGTATCTGTCATATCAATACTGTGGTCATGAGCATTTCATAAAACCAAATTAAAAATCAATTGTGATCGATTGGAATTTGATTTGTGATTCGATTGTGATAAGTGAAGAGGGTTTATTTCATGTCTATTGATTACATCAACTAAAAATACATTAATTATCGTACTTTTTCAGTACGGTGAAGTGCCACTTGAATATAAATAATCAATCGAATCGGAAAAACCGATTAGTCCAAATCGGTTTTTAGTCGAAATACCTGGAATATGTGCATGATTAATTGTTAGCATTTTCAATGACAACACCATCGTGTGTACGTTTATATTGTCATTGACAAATGCATGTATATGTTTATCTTAAGTGCAGTTTACCTTTTGAAAATAAATAAAAATGATGAGATAAAGAGTGGTAACAACCAATCTAGTAAGCCTCTGGAATATTATGGAAATACCATCATATTCACTCGCTTTTGCCGAATACTATATTACAAGAGACTTGTTTGTATTTGGAATACGTGTACTCTATACATGTGCGGTAATTTGATATCTCTCATTACATGTAAATTTATAATACAACTTTTAATTTGACTATCTTATGTTTATCTAACATCTGAAACATAAAGAAGTGTATTTTGTAATATATTTCGCCCGGTATGAGAAGTCAGTGATATGCCTACTGGGTTACAAGAGATTTTGGGAATAGGTAGAATATTTTTCATAAATGATAATAAACTGGTCATTATTTTATTTCCAATGTTTGATCATCATATTCACACGACGAAACAACTGAGCTTTTCTCATAAAACAAATAGTTCATTGCTATTTATTAAACATAAAATTCATTGAAAAACAATTAAAATCAGAAATTGTATTATTTTACTTTATCAACGTCCTTCAGGGCTTTAACAAAAAAAATGTCAATTTTACAATATAACCAAAAATATTAAGTAAGTTTTTTTAAAAAAATTATACAATGCATGTAAATGTCGAAAATAAGTAGCATATTATTGAAATATGTATAAATTGTACATTGAATATTAAAAATTTCAAACAATGTGTTTTGATATTGTTATATAGTGAATTCCTGAGAAATACAAACAAAAATAAAGCAATAATATAAAGTAGAAAGAAAATAGGTACATAGCAATTTATAGTATAATACAAAATAAGTAGAAAGCAAGTACAGATCAAAAGCAAAAGCATTATAAGCATAATATAATAAAAAATTACATAACACACATGTTTTTCAAATGTTTAAATTAGAAAAATGTACAATTTAAAATTTTAGCATAATTTAAAAAATAATTATGAAAGAGTCCTTAAAAGGATAAAAGGTATAATAAAAATTTATTTATCATACATTTTTTTAAATATTCAAATCATATAAAAGTACAATTTCAACTAAACCAAGTTACATGTTAAAATCGTAATCTAGGTATATATTGAATAATATTCATAATAATATGTGTATGACAATTCGATACACTTAACATATCAAAATTTAATTTTCTAAAACCCAAATCACTTTCGTTATCTAACCCCTTCAACACCTGACATACACTCCACTTAATAAGTCCTAATTATTATTATCGGATATGTGATAAGGCATCCAGATAAGTACGAGATCTTACCCTTCATAATGCAGGAAATATGTCGGGGCCCTGGATGAAGGAAGACATCGTGGCTGAAAAACCTAAGACAGTGGTTTGTCCAGTCTACAGTGGAGCTATTTCAGGTCGCAGTAAATAAAGTGCTTATGGCCAACATGGTAGCCAACCAACGTTCCTCCTAATACAAGAAGATCTCTGCATGGAAAACCAAAAGGCTAAGCAGTCTATATCAAATCTGCGAGCGCGACATAATTTTTACACTTATATAAATAATTTAATGTCACATTTGAATATCTGCTATAAAATTTAGTATTCTATCATCATCATCATCATCATCTTTATCCCCTTGTCCTAGTTGGGTCGAGGGCCCAAAGACTCGACAAGGTGTTTCCATGTTCCCCTGTTTTGCGCAGCTTCTGCATGAGTAAACCAGTCTACACCCATTCTGCTTTCATACACATTTTTCTGCTGCTTCTCCCAGCTTAATCTGGGGCGACCCACCGGCCGTCTACCTTCCGGAATTGTCAGGAGGGTTCTTTTTGGTATTCATTCTTAGCACATGTCCGAGCCACCTCATTTGTAATTTTTCCATGTGTAGGGGCTCCATGCCGAGTGAGTGCCTTATCTCGGCACTTCTCACTCCGTCCATCAATGTGCCTCCCGCTACCCCCCATAGAAAATTCAACCTTGCTCTTCGTAAGGATCCAAATATGATGGCCATATATTAGGGTGGACCTGTACACAGATTTGAAAACAGTATTTTGATTTATTATTGACCGAAAAATTTGCAAATAATATAATTTGTATTTATGTTTATGTTTATGTTAATTAATATAGCGCCGTTTTTGCGTAAGAGACGCTTCAAGGGCGCTTTACAGGTGCGACATCCCGAAAAAATGAGTTTTTAGGCTCTTCTTGAAGAGTTCCTGGTTCTCCATAGATCGAAACACTGGAGGCAGTTGATTCCACATAGCTGGACCCGCAAAACTGAAAGCACGTTCCGAAAACTTGGTGGCTCCAGGTCGTCTTGCTACTACCAGCCTGCAGAGTGCCTCCGATTTAGCCGACCGCAGTGTGAGCCGTCATCCAGTGATATTGTCTGGGATACAGAGGTCGATCGATTCTGCATAATTAAAATTTTCCCGATTTTCATTGTAGAATTTTCTATGAATTTGATGATAGAATTTCAGTTTCAAATGACAAAAAATGCCATTCAAGTTTGAATTCCTCGCAACTTTTTTGTTTTGTTATGAACTCAATGAAAACTTAACGTGCTGAAATTTTATATGGTCTGGTGATTTTTGGATTACGCGTCAACACAAGCTAGCGCGCATCCAAAAATTCCAAACTGATAACATTCATTTTCTTAAGCCGGCCCAAAGTAACACCTTGTAATTCGCCTTCCAAAAATATCCAGTAAACGCTTATTCTGCTTAGTTTATTGTCAAATTTATTTTTGTTTTGTACAAATATACATTTTAGTTTCTAATTTAAATACGGGCTTTTTTTGTCACAATATCAATTTATTCATTGCTAGTACTAATAAATTGTCTACGGTTAACGATGATTTGTATAGTTTTAACATTACTCTACGGGATAAACTAATGGTATGGAAACAAGCCAATGATTAAGCGATTCCGCATAGGTAAATAATAAATTTGCAATTAGCAGCTCACACATTTAAACACGTGCAAACGTGATGCATACAGAGCACGAAACGTAATCAGCAAACAGTGAAGTCATTGATTACTTTGTTTATTTTCAACAAAATCAGTCTACGCTCAAGCGGTGAACATTCGCAGAGAGCGTGACCGCTATCTGTGACGCCAATATGTCTGAATAATTACTGCTGAAACATTTTTTTGGCTACCTATGCATTATTTATAATGATCATAAATTTCGTCATCCTGTACAGTAACGTGTAATTTTAATTTCATAATATTAAATGCATTAATTTAAAGCAAATAGATTATATACCAAAACTTATGAGTAGGTACCTAATTAATTAATTGCCAATGCCAATAATTAGATATAATATCGTATAACAGCGTTTTTGGGTTATTTTTGTTACGCTGATTATAAATATCAAATAGTTTTTGCAAGATTGGCTCAAATAAGTCAATAACTAATAAATCTTGGTACCAGGGCTTCAAATATCGGAATTTTTTTAGAACCGCGATTACGCTGCTACCAATTTTCAATTCAGAAAATTTAATTGTTTACATTTTTAGAAAAAATTGGAACAGATTTTTGTTTATTTATTATTTTTCATGTATTATACACACATGTGTTTACATCAACACAAAGTATAAAAAAAATCATGTATAAAAGACAAAACAAAAAAATATTAAAGCATAAAAAACAATTTTAAAAATAAATAATTAATATTTTGAGATCTAAAATGCAACCTCAATAATATCAAAATGTATAAGGTTTCATCATTTAGTGATGATCTTATAGTTTAGTCGCTATTTTCCCACTTCACCAATCAACTTGTTTCGATTTCAAACTAAAAACTGATATTTTCCTCGATTTAATCAACGATTTTCATCATGTAATTGAGTAAGTTTTAGAATAAAAATGTATTTTTTTTGGATAAGTAAGTTAGTTTTTAGATTATTAAATTATTAATGGGACTTTTTGAAATTCTTTATTTTTTAAACATGATTACCTATATATTTTGAATTCCAAAGATAGTTATTATGGTAATTTATAACAAATAAACATATTGCGATTATAAATAAAAATTGGGATGAATAATATTATTATCCTTTCTAAACGGTATGCTGTAATAAAAAAAGTTAATCCGATGGTTGAAACAAGATGGTGAAACCGCTGTTGAAGCAATGCTGAAGAACAGAAAATATAAAATAAAAACCTTATATTATGTTCTTTCAAAAAATCTGCTAGCATCGTATTCCCGGTATTTAGACAAGCTTAGCACTGAGATTACGGTGCCTAGATAAGATAAATCCGGGATTCCCAAGATTCCGGGAATGAGAGCACTACTTGGTACTAAGGATTCTGGAACTGGAAGGTTTTGTCACTTTTTTACTACTATCCTACATCTTGTTTTATACTAATATTCTACATTAAAAAAATATTCTGGTAAGTGCCTTGTTATTTGACATTAGATATATATTACGTCTTCAACTAGAGTCAATTCGAAGAAACAGCATACTTTTATTTTTAAATTCAGTAATCCAAAAAATCCATAATTTTTATTATAAATGATGACACAATGATCATATTATCTCTTTATGGTCGATAAAAAGAAAACACTTTATACAACCACTATTTGTTGAGTAGTCAACATTTTTCGGGACCAATGGTTCATTCATCAGGATACTAGGTATACAAAAAATTAAAAATGGAAATTAACAAAAACAAAAATTAGATACATCGGAATTGTACTAAAAAATTAGGAACTAATCTGAATTTTTTTTAAAATAAGCATTTACAAAAAATGATTCGGGTATTCACATATTTATTTTGCTTTAACACTTTTTCTTTTTTCTAAAATTTCTAAATTATCTATCTGTAATCCGTCGCAATGTAAAATTTAATTCTACGTAAAATTTCTAAACCCTTGTTAATATCAAAAGAATGGTTTATTTTCAAAAGATGATTAAAATATTCAGAAAATATTTAAATATCTTATGTGCTCCTTGATTTGTGCATCAAAGTTGTATTAATTTCAATAAGTTTTTCCCATATAAAAATGTTTATGATCATTACCAATTAAATTAATAGAATTAAATTATACTGTTGTGTTTTGCTATTACTTTGTGGTTATTCATTATGAATATAATTAAACTAGTTAACTTTGTTTACACTACTAAAATTTATTTGGTAAAACCAACCGGTTCCGGAAACGGCGTTCCTTCATCACGGGGTGCGAAAGAAACTGGTGATAGGGTGAAAAAATAATTTAGAGGCCCTGGAGATTAAGAAAGTAAATAATAATGAATCTATTATTAACAACCAAAGAAATTTAACTTACAGTCCTATTTTGAATATGTTCCCTTTCACCCTATCACCTGTTTCTTTCGCACCCCCCACTATTTACCCCTATTTGGACACTTAACACTGAAGTTTGATTGTTTATAATTTTTGTAAAGTTCAATTAGTATTAAGTATACCCTGATGAAGGAACGTCGTTTCCGAAACCGGTTGGTTTTACCAAATAAATTTTAGTGGTGTAAACAAAGTTAACTAGTTTAATTATATTCAGATTTAATTAATTCATATACCCCCGTCATTTAAAAAAATATCATCCTTGCCCTTGTTAAATTATTAAGTATTGAAAGGTGGTTGTATCTATTTTTTTGATGTTTTTAATTTTTATTTATTACATTATTATTATTACTGTTCCTTAAAAATATGGTAGTAGAAGGGAGTTCATTGTTGTTTTTTTTTTCTAGATCTTCATCTTATGGCTGGTATTGCAGATGATCTGTCGCCACTAGAGTCGATCCCCATCTATTCCAGTCCATGGTAATTCTTGAGCAATCCAGGAGCTTTGCAAAGAATCATTCTAAATAGTTCACTCCATGAAGTTGGTTTCCTTCGGAAATTAATGAACGTGTAAATTTCCACTGATATATATTTGTTATCGTCAAATATAAATACTCGCTTAAAAGTTCCGAGTTAAATATGTTATCGTATAAATGCTAGCTAAAAGTTTCCATCTTACAAACGTTGGCAAAGTAATTTCTCACGAGCACAAATCTATTGAAATTTCAGTGTCTGCAAATTAGGACTACGGCCCGAATACAGAGTCAATACTTATACGATTTTAAGGTTTAAGGGACCACTCGAAAACGTAATTTGTAGTCAGAGTCAAATCTATATTCGTTATGACGTCACACACCTCGACAAACGAAAGGAATGTGTCCACCTTACAATTGGGTATGAAATTTCTATGGTTCTTCATTTCACAGTCAATGCTTAGCGGTGCGCATGCGCATTATTGACATTATTGTAAGGAAACCGGCCAAATATCTACTTTTTTTGACAGTTGTTGAAAGCTGCTCGATACCTTCCTTTAAATTTTACTGAAGTTGAATTTATTATAATCATGGCGAATTTTGACCTGTTGGACGGTAGTTTTACGGAGTATTATGTTCAATACCTCGATGAAATAGATAGGATGAATAGGCCGGTAGCAATACGACGGTATTTGCGGGATTTTGAGAATCCCGTTGAATTTTACAGTTCTCAAAATTTTAAAATGAGGTTTCGGCTGGAAAAGTCGACAGTGATGGAAACAATAATGCCATTATTGTTTCCAAATCACAGTGTTATTACCAATCGAGGCCTGCCGATTCCTCCCATCATACAAATTGCGGTAGCCCTGCGTTTTTTTGCGACGGGAAATTTTCAGGTAAATATGGGGAATTAATATTTTATAGATGTCTCACAGACACGAAATTATATTTTTATGGGGAAGTAGGTATGGAAGTCTTTGGGTATTCATAGGGCTTACGACCTATCGTACGGCTAGCTTGAATGATCACTTTACACAATGTAACATTCACCATTTCCACCCATGATAGAATTCCATGTTTATTAAATCTAATCAATAGTATATTGATTGATTGATGTCACTGTGACAAAAAATCCAGTACTGTTCTTAAAATTTGGACAAACTCAAAATATGGGGACTTCAGAAACAAAACAACACAATCTTTAAAGTATTTTATCGGCAATTATATATAACATATTTTTTCAGACTGTAAGCCGCAATAAGCCAGCCAACTTCTTGCAGAATCGTGCGAACCATTTTCCAATTCGTTCCATTCCCATTCGTCAATTGGCACAGCAAGTCAAAAATTTTATTAAATTCCCTCGGTCGTCCCAGGTCCTATGTGAAAACCGAG
Source organism: Agrypnia vestita (assembly GCA_016648135.1). Lineage (NCBI taxonomy): Eukaryota > Metazoa > Arthropoda > Insecta > Trichoptera > Phryganeidae > Agrypnia > Agrypnia vestita. Next base: position 1,802 of record JADDOH010004008.1, on the reverse strand, counting down.
GGCTATTTTATCAAAAAGCGCGATTTCCAGGAGTGGTGGGATGCATTGATTGCACCCACATTCCCATCAAAAGCCCTACGAGAGCCAGAGGGGAAATATTTAGGAATAGGAAAGGGTGGTTCTCGCTGAATGTGCAAGTAGTGTCCAGTCCGAGGATGGAAATATTTGACATTCTTGCCAGATGGCCGGGTTCCGCACACGACTCAAGATTTTTCTATAATAGCAGCTGTCGTAGGAAGTTTGAAGAAGGAACGGTCTCAGGCATCCTCCTCGGTGACAGCGGGTGTGCTCAGACGAGCTACTTATTTTCGCCAATTACAACAAACTTAAATGCAATAACCAATGCTGAGAAACATTATAATAGGTCACAAATAGCGACAAGAAATGTTGTGGAGAGGTTATTTGGGGTTTGGTAAAGGAGATTTCCGTGCTTGAGCAGGAAACTCCACAACAACCTCACAAATACAACCAACATCATAGTTGCTTGTGCAGTTCTGCACAACATAGCCATCGCATCAGGGGACCCACACTTTATCCTTTCCTCCTAGATAATACACCAAGTGCTAACCAACCGACTGTAATCTGGTCTAACAACGTATCCGGCGGGTTAATTAAGGTAGCATTTATCGCTAGGCATTTTTCGTAATTTAAATTCTAAAACTGGTATTGAAACTTTTCTTACATTTATTTTATTCTGATATATATAAATACACCTCTCACTGCGTTACTGAAAACGTGTTCTCTTGTTTAAATTTTTATTCTTTCACGTTGTATTATCTTAACATGCCTAAGTTTTTCTGCTTAATAATCTGCGGAGAGGCGACCTTAGCAACATGCGTTCAAGCCCCATCCCCAGCCGTTACACGACAGACAGACAACGAAATTATTATGTTTGATACTTCAACATCGAAAAATACATTTTCTTATGTCAATTAATATTTCTTAATTATTTGATTTATTAAAGAAAAAAATTACTTCATTTTATCAAATATTGAATTGTACTATTTTGGAAGCAATATGGCTTGAGCCTACATACATTGCACACATTCATTTCTGTGGTTTTACTATTGAGCGATATGTAACACGTATGTCAAGATGATTTTCATTTTATAACGTGAGAAAATAACATTTTTATTTCATACATTTGCATTTTGTATGTTTGCGTTTTGAATTTGTCCCTTTTTTGTATTTTTTTTTTACTCTGTACTGACATTTCTTTTGTTAGTGAATTGGTAGAACATGTTTTTTGGTCTGTTCTGTATAAATACTTATTTCCCTGTCACCGCGTTAATGAAAAAATACATTTTCTTTATATCAGTTAATTCTCTTTCTCAATTATTATTTATTAATAAATCATGTTGCTTTATTATTTCATATTACTGTTAATAAATTTTTTGAAATATGTATGTTCAGAAGTACTATTTTTGAATTTTACTATTGCAATATCTATTATACATTTATGTGATTTTTCATCTTAATAACGTTAAGACATGAACATTTTATTATAATTTTTAAAGCTCAAAATAATACTTTGGTTAGTAAATCATATGATATAGACAAATGAAATAAATGACATATCACCTTATACACCTATCTTTTCTTCCACTTGGCGATATATTTCCATTTATAATTCGTAAAAATATCTAATACGTGGGTCATAATAAGTGCCATATAATTTCAATTATTTATTTACCTAAATATCATGTTGCATACTGCGATTATTAGCTATTGTGTCACGTGGGAGGAATTACTTCAACATTCTTGATGTACATATTAAATATATTGATGACTTCATGTCCGGC